>AWUE01012101.1:0-63517 GCA_001974825.2 Corchorus olitorius
GCAGCAACAAGGTGCCTTGCGAAGCAACGGCATGCTGCTTTGCCGAGTCGTCTGATGTGCTGCTGGAGGTACGCTTGGCATGAGCCACGACCTTGCTTTGATGCAACATGGTTATACCCCATCCTTGAATTTTTCAATGAAGAAAAATTCATAAATTCCTATCAAGCAAAACTCAAAGAAAAAATTAGTGTAAAAATTAAAAATAATAATAAAATTAAAATTAAATATGCAAAGAAATAAAATTTGGTTGCCTCCCAACAAGCGCTTGTTTAAAGTCATTAGCTCGACTCCTTTTCTTCCTCTCCCTTTGTTAGGGTGGATCATACCACTTCAAAGCATAAATCAAATATGATGAGATTGGAAGAATATGAGCACAAAAATATGAAAGATAAAAGAAGAGATAAGGAAAGAAATAACCAATTTTGTTGAGGCCGACTCCATGAATAGCTAGGAATGACAATGCCATCTTTGCTGCCGTGATTCGTTGATGCAATGGGTGCTTTCGGCATTCTTGATTGGCATTACTCCCTTCGTGCCTTTGAAAAGTGTCCTCGTCTTGGCAAATCTTCTTGTCCTCCAGAAAGAATTGATCCATAGATATCCTTTCTGCGTGTTTGATATCTTCAAAGCATTCAGACTCAAGAAGTTTGTTGATTCCCAAGAAATCTTGATCTTCATGTTCCAAAAGTTGGTTGTCAACAGAATTCGGCACGATTGTGTCTTTTGGCTTGAGATGTCCGAGTTGCTCATCATCTGGTGGCTCTTCTTTGGGCTTGACAAGTCTTAGAGGAGAAGGTGGAGGGATGTCCATCTTGATATCTTCTTCCGATCTCATTGAGTCTTCTAAAGGAATGTTTACCTCCATCTTTCGAAGTGGATCGAGCTGATTTTCTTCACTGCATGTCTTCCTTTCTGCTACCTCTTCAGGCTTCATGACTTCTGCTTCCTCGATTTCTTTTTCATCTAGGCTCCTTGTAAGTACCAATTCAAGTCCATCTTCATGTTGAAGTAATTGAACTTGTTCAGAACAAATTTCAATGGCATCAATGGCACAGATAGAATGATCTCAGCAGGAGATTTCATGGCTTCATAAATATTGAATTCAATGAGTTTCCCATCAAATTCCATGCTGAGTTTTCCATCGTGGACTTCATATTTTGTTCTGGTTGTGGCAAGAAAAGGTCTTCCTAGCAGCAACGGCAAATGAGGTAGATGAAGGTCATCTTCACTCATCTTCAGGACATAGAAATCTGCAGGAAAAACAAAATCTCCAATCTGCACTAAAACATCTTCAACTAAACCCTCGGGTTTAATGTTAGTTCTATCAGCAAATTGTATAGTCAGATCAGTTTTAGTCACAGGTTTAATTTTCAATTGTGAATAGACAGAATCAGGCATGATGTTGATTGGAGATCCAAATTCACACATGGCCTTTTCTATCTAATTCTTTCCTATTTTACAAGGAATAGAAAAAGATTTTATATCATGGCATTTATGATGCAATTTTCTCTGATATGTAGCAGATAAATTCTCATTCATGCAAGCATATTTTTCAGAGAACTTACTCTTAGTCATGCATAATTCTTTGAGAAAGTTCGCGTACCTGGGTTTTCTAACAACTTTATCATGCAATGGAATATTTACATCTATATTCCGTAGTGAATTGAGTTGCATTGCAAACCTTTGAGGGAATGGTATTGGATCATACTTATCTCGCATCTCTTCCATCCATTCTTCTTCTGCTTGAATTTGAGCAGCGGTTGCTGGTGAAGTGTGCTGACCCTTCTTGTTTCTGGTCGAAAACTCCTCTCTTCTTGGCAATTGAATGTTGGGCACGGCATCTGGTGATGGTGAAGCAGAGAAAACAGGTGCTGGAGGTGATATCGGAGGTGGAAATGGAACATTAGGCTCTCTCTTTAGCGCATTCCACTGTTGAGCTCTTTCGATTGAATTGACTAAAAAACCTTGCAGGGCCGAATTCAAGGGTGATTGGACAGATTGAGGTATGCATTGAGGTTCTCTTTGCATATTCAAAAATTGTGTGAACATCTTGGTGACGGTCTCTTGTTGTTTCACAAGAGAGGAAATCGCAGTATCAAAGCGATCCATTCTTTCTTCTATTTTGGTGAGAAATTCCCTCTCTAATGATTTGGTTGTTGAGTGTTCATCCGTCGTGTTGAACTGGTGGATGTTTTCTGTCATAGTGTTGAGTAGTTTCCTTGCTTCTTCAGGGGTTTTGAGTGTTAGGCTTCCTCCACTAGCACCATCAACATAAGTTCGATCTTCATAGAGAAGGCCATCATAAAAGTTCTGAATCAGCAGTGCTTCACTCAGGTTGTGGTAAGGGCAACTTGCGTAGATCTCATTGTATCTTTCCCAGTATTGGTGCCACTTCTCTTCAGGTAGTTGTTGACAGGACGAGATCCTCTTCCTTACATCAGGTCGCTTGGCCTCTGGAAAGTATTTGTTCAAAAACACTGTCTCCATCTCCTTCCAAGAAGTTATGGATTTTGATGGCAGAATCAGGAACCAACTTCTTGCTTTTCCTTCCAATGTTAAAGGAAAAGTTCGAAGTCTTGCTTGTTCTTAAGGCATCCCAGAGGTCGCAGCGCACCATATAAAGAAATTTTTTAAGTGCTCATGAGTATTTTCATGAGACTCTCCTTGAAAGATTGGCAGCATGCAGATCACTCCAGAATTCAGCTTGTATGACGTATCCATGGCTGGATAGTCAATGCACAGTGGTGGCAATTCACAGTTGAAATTCAGCTCTCTTAACGAACATTGTTGCTCCATTGGATTTTTTCTACAAAACAGAGATGATCAAGTGCAAATCGAATATAGAAAAGAAAAAGAAAAAGAAAATAATAAACAATATCCCCGGCAACGGCGCCAAAATTTATGATCGGTCGTCAGCAAATCATAAAAATAAAAATCCCAACAATTACTAACTAAAGATAGCTAGGACAAGTAGGGGTCGAACCCACAGAGAGATGGGTTATTATTCTTTTTCTTAAAACAAATAAACAAAATAAAGAAGGCTTTTAAAGTAAAATTAAATCAAATCAAACTAATAATTAAAACTATCTAAGAAAGCAATCAAGAAAATTAAAGAAAACAATTAATTAAAAGCAGGGAATAAATTGAGAAAATAATTAAGAGAACCCTCCAACATAGAATTAATATCCCTCTTGACAATAATAACACAGATCATTGATATCTAAAGATTATGAAAACAATGGATAGCTTGCTTGGAATTTAATCCTAAATTACCTTAATTAGATAAAGCTCTTGATCCAGTGTGAATTATCCCTTTTATTCTTTAAATAATTACCTCTTGATCCAGTGTGATAATTACTCAAGAATAAAGCATTAAGATCTAGTAATTTACAAGCACAATGGGCAATTAAAAATTGGTCAAAGATTCTTAAATCCCTTGGAAGGAAGATCCTTCGCTTCCAATTGCTACCAAACAATTAAATCCGAAGATCCTTCAAGATTTTAATTTATCTAATGCTACTTAATTTATCAAGAAAGTGCATGCTTCAATCTATCAAAACAAGCAACATAGAATTCATGCAGAGATATTAAGAAATACCCTATTAATTTTCATATAAAAGCACAAAATCTCACCATGATATAAGTCAAGAGATCAATTAAATTCTACATTGGAGAAAAGAAAAGGATTACTCACTCATGAATTGAGTGAGCATCCAAAGAATAAGAAGAAAACTTACACGACTTGAAGGGGAGATCCTCCTCTTGAATAACCTAGGGTTGCCGCCCCTCTCTAATAAAATAGCCATAAAAATAGGGTTGTTTTTGCCTCGATCAGGTGGTGATACAGTGTGCATACAATAGGCAGTTCAATAAAACAGAGCACAATGACAGAGCCCAAATGGAGGCAATGCAGTCTACAAGAAGTTAAAAGTCAAAATGAAATTTACCTGAGACAGCAGGGCAGCTAGTGGCCAAGTCAGCAGCCAAGGTGTTGCCAAGTCATCACCCCCATCAGTCTTCAATTCTGCAAAAGGACAAAAAAGTGCAACAACATTTCTTTCTCATCCAAATATCCCCGAATTTTAGGGATGGTTCATTTGGTCCAGCTCACAAGGAGCTTCAAGCCTATCCCATTCCTCAACCGCCCTTGCAAAGAGACAAAAAAAAAAGGTTGTTAGGGAGGAGAAATTTCTGGCAAAAGGGAAGGAATGGGTTAGAGAAAAAGAGGAAGAACCAAAAAAAGAATTCTCTCGCTCTCTCTCAAAAAAAGAAATCCACACACACACACACTAAAAGATCCACAGTCTCTCTCGATTCAGAGTCTCCATATTTTTTCTTTTTCTCAACACTTCCTCTTCGATCATAAAAAAAAACTACCCTCTCAACTCAAGAACTACACCCATTAAACTATACACACATAAAGAAAAGGAAAAAACTCTCGGTTCCGCCCCCCAAAAAAAAGAGAAGGATATAGAAAAAGCTAGGGTTCTTAGAGGAAAATTGGGTTTTTTTTATCAAGAACAACTTACCTCAAATTGAACCGAGGAATTGATAGAGAAAGGTGGATGAAGTCAAACCTCAAAGTTTGAGGCCATTCCCACGGTGTAACCATCGAGATTTAAGCGTTCAAAGTTTGGGTTACCGTCGAAATCCTTCAAAGCTCGAAACATTTAACCCATCGGAGGTCGGGATAAGATTGAGGTGAAGGAATGGAGCCAACGGAGCCATGGGGGTTGCTAGTTCGTGAAGTGGCAGAAAGATTTAGGGCTTGAAGCAGCGGGGAAGAGGAAGAAGAAGAAGAAGGGAGGCGCGAGAAGGAGAAGAAAGAAAGAGTTAGGGTTTTTAAGCCCTCCACGACTGAAACGACGCCGTTTTGAGGTAAAATTCTCTCAATCCTTTTCAAATTCATCCCTTTATTCTTCACTTGTTGTAATTTGGGACTGATGTTACCTGATTGATGCAATTTGGGGCTTGCATGTGATTTTATTTTAAAATTGAAGATTTGTTTAAGAGTTTTTCTTACAAAGGTGCTAAATTTAAATGATTTTTTATGTTGATTTGGTCTTTTTCCATGTTAGATCTAAAGAAAAAATCGTAAATTTTAATTTCCAAGATTAAATCTTGAATGTTTTGTTAAAAAAAGTTGGTCTTTGTGTTGGATTATAAGTTGTGCTTAAATTATTTGGTCATGAATTGTTTAAGATTGGGCCTTTTAGCCTAAAGATTGGATTTTTAATTTGATTGGTTGATGTTATTTAATATGGTTGCTATGTTGATTTTTTAATGCATGATTTTTGGATATTTAAGGTTTAAAGGTTGTGTCTTTTGATTAATTTAAGTAATGTAATGTTAAAGCTTGGATTTTTATGTTTAAACTAACTTGAAATTGATCTTTATGCTAGTTAAGCTTCATAAGCCTTTAATTGAAATGCCTTTGTTTTGGAATTGGAGATCTATGATTAAAAATGCTTGTCTTTTCATTTAAAAATGGAAATTTGATTAAGGAAGTGATTTTAATTTGAAAATGGGAGCTTATGATAAAGATTTTGTTTGTAAGTTGAGTTTTTGAATGAGTTAAGTGAGATTTGTTTACTTGTGGTAACTAATGTTCTTGAAAATATTGGAGCCTAAATTTTGATTTCCAATTAAGCTAATCTTGGTTTGGAAATGGGGTCTTAACTTAAAGTGAAGATTTTCTCAAATTAAAATTAGCTTGAGGATGATATGCAAGACACTTTGGGCTAATTTTAATTTTAAGGAAATTGAACTTGGAGTTAAAGACCTAGTTTCTCAAATAGAGATTAATTTGAAAGGAAATTGACAAATTCTTGGGAATTAATTCTAAATTGTGAATTGAGATTTTTGGGGATTAAGAGCTAGTTTTCTTTAAGGTGATTTTCATTGAACTTCAATGTGGCTCATGATTTGTATGCTTGTTTGCTTAAAGCTTGATTTATCTCCATGATTATCTTAATTGACAATTTTAGAGTTATGGTTGCTATTTGGTGAATTTTGATCTTTGACTTGCATTGTTGAAGTGTAAATTGTGTTGTTTGTTTCATGAACTTCACAGATCGTTTTCTTTAAGTGTGCAGAAAAGTCCCCAGTTGACCAAGTTGGCCCTTAGCTTTTAATTTCTTTAAGTTTAATGGTTAATTCAATTCAATTAAATCATTGGGCTTGTATAATTAGTAGCTAAACACATGCATACCATACCTATTACTTGTATACTTAAACTGTTTGCATTACATGCCACCATTATATATCCCGATTCATAAAGTGGTGTTTTTTACTATGATAGGCAAATCCCGGGTAAAGATGCATGAGCACGACCTCTCGGGATTTCGCTCCGAGATCGAACAACTTTTACGGATATCCCTGAGGGGCCGGGCTAGGTTCGTAGGGGTTGACTCGAGTAAACCCCTCTTTATTAATCAAATGACTAAAATATGCCAGTTCATGCATCATCTGCATTCATTTTTCTTCCCTTTAAAAATTAAGTACTACTCAGAAAATACAAAAAAGATTTTTTTCAAAAGCATTTTCAAATTTGATGTTCTCTTACTCAATTTTCAAAAATGAATTAAAATTGGTAATCAAGTGTTTTAAGATTTAAATAGAGATTTTTAAATTCAAACCAGACTTAGTTGATCAATAAAAGATGGAAAAGGCTTTTCCAAAACAATAAGAAAAGAAGATTTTCACACTATTTCTAGGGAGGCTAAAATGGAAGTTTTCAAAGTAAAGTAAAAGACTTTAAGAAACAAAAATAAAAAGGTTTTGACACAGCATTTCAAAATTTCTTCCCGGTGTGGGAGATTCAACAAGAGAACAAACAGTTAAAGAGAATCGAGACAGAATTGATCGACGGTGTTCGATCATATTCTTCGAATTCTCGACATTTGTTTTAAAGAGGATTTCCTTTTCCTTTATAACCCTTTCTAATAATAATCAAGATTAAGGATTAAAAGCAACCAACTTTTCGACACAGTAGATCTAGTTAGACTAGAGGTACCATCACTTGACAGGCGACTTGGGGATGCCAATCCTTCCCCGAGTGTAATCGACTCCCGAACCTAAATTCAGGTTGCAAGACCGAACCTTAGGTTTAGTGGGTCCATTGCCAAGCTCTGGATTCTACTTAGCTTAGGTGGCCTTTAGGTGACTAATCACACCTGTAAAAAGATTAGTGGCGACTCCTTCTTACCAACGTCGCCTTGTCGCAACGCACGAGCCCGGGGGGACCCGCCGCCCACGACGTGGGGAAAACTACTACTTGAATCTATCCCCAGTGGAGTCGCCAAGCTGTCACAACGCGCGGGCCCGGGGGCACCCGCCGCCCACGACGTGGGGAAAACTACTACTTGAATCTATCTACGGAGTCGCCACTAATCTTTTTTTATTGTGTGATTAGCCACCTTTCAGATTATTAAGCCTAATGTTAACCTAAGCTTGGCGGAGGTAACACTACACTTAATAAAGTCTACTTAACCAGAGATTCTGGGTTCGATCCCCAGTGGAGTCGCCAAGCTGTCGCAACGCGCGGGCCCGGGGGGACCCGCCGCCCACGACGTGGGGAAAACTACTACTTGAATCTATCCCCAACGGAGTCGCCAAGTTGTTGCAACGCGCGGGCCCGCGCGTTGCGACACGCCTCGGCAGGGTTCCCCGGACCCGAACGTTTCGGCACAATTCTGCCATCTTTAAGCCCAAAATTGCGGTCAAAGTTGTTGTGCGGTTCCAGAAATTTCCAGGATCCGATTTTCACTCAAGTTTTGGTTCTAGGAAGACTTTTAATCTAACTTGGAGAGGTTAAACTGTCCTAGAGTCCTAATATAGTTATAATTAGAGTCTTAGGGGTTATTTTCCACTATAAATAGCCACCTTAGGTCTAGGGTTTTATGTATTATTATTATTCTTCCTCTTTAGAAAATATTGTAGAATTGTTGAACACTTGGAGAAGCCTAGTGCCGCCTGCCCCTTCCCCTCTTTTATCCATAGATAAGTTTTCTTATTCTTTTCTTTGGATGCTCACTCAATTTATGAGTGAGTAATTCTTTTCTTTTCTCCAATGTAGAATTTAATTGATCTCTTGACTTATATCATGGTGAGATTTTGTGCTTATATATGAAAATTGTTTTGAGTATTTCTTAATTCTCTGTTTGAATTCTATGTTGCTTGTTTTAATGGATTGGAGTCAACACTTTCTTGATAAATTATGTTAACATTAGCTAAATTGAATCTTGAATGAGAATTCAGATTTAATTGTTTGTAGCAATTGGAGGTGAATGAGAATTCCTCCACGAGATTTAAGAATCAATGGGAAAATTATTGCTTGTTGTGCTTGTTCATAAATTACTAGATCTTAATGCTTTATTCTTATTAATCTTTCACCCTGAGAAGGAAATTGATTGTTAAATAATAAAAGGGATAATTTAAGCTGAGAAGGATCTTTATCTAATGAAGGTAATTTAGGATTTAATTCCAAACAAGCTATTCATTGTTTTCATAATTTTTAGATATCAATGATCCATGTTATTTTTGTCAAAAGGGATATTAATTCTAAGTTGGAGGGTTTTCTTAATTATTTTTACAATTTATTCATTGCTTTCTGATTAATTGTTTTCTTTAATTTTCTTGATTGCTTTCTTAATTAATTGCTTTTAATTTAGTGTTTACAAATTTACTTTCTAAAATTCTCTCTTATTTTGTTTGTTTGTTTTAAGATAATTAATTAGAAAAAGAATAGTAACCTATCTCTATGTGGGTTCGACCCCTACCTGCCCTAGCTATTTTTTAGCTTGTGATTGTTGGATTTATTTTTATGATTTGCTGACGACCGATCATAAATTTTGGCGCCGATGCCGGGGAGATTATGAATTATTTTTCTTTTTCTTTTTCTTTTTCTATTAGACTTGCACTTGATCTTCTTTGTTTTGTAGGAAAATCCAATGGAGCATTCTCGTTCGTTAGGGGAATTGAATTTGCACTCGAGATGAAGCCCCTCTACATTGATTATCCTGACATGGATATGCCCTACCAATTGAATCCAGGAGTAATTCATTTGCTACCTGTTTTCCATGGAGAAGAGCATGAAAATCCACACGAGCATCTGCGAGCCTTCTACACCAAGTGTGCTTTGATTACTGGGATGCCTGAAGAACAAGTGAAGCTGCGAACTTTTCCATCCACCTTGGAAGGAAGAGTAAGAGAATGGTTTTGGGGTTTACCACCGAAATCTATCACCTCATGGAATGGGTTACAAGAAGTTTTCTTGGAAAGATATTTTCCAAACTCAAGAAATTTCCGAAGTAAGGAAGGGGATTACTGCCAGTCGCCAGTTACAAGAAGAAAGATGGTATCAATATTGGGAAAGGTACAACAAATTATGTGAGAGTTGCCCATATCACGGATTAAATGAAGGATTTTTAATCCAAAACTTCTATGATGGGATATCTCCATTGGACAAAACCAATATTGATGCTACCAGTGGAGGCGGTTTGAGGTTTAAAACTCCTGAAGAGGCAAGGAAATTATTGAACAAGATGGCAGAAAACACCTATCAATTCAGCACAACAAGAAGGAGTTCGTCAACAAGTGAACCTGAACCAGAGTTTCTTCAAGGGATCAAATCGCTTTAATCAAGTCAATTCGACCATTGCTTCTTTGGTAACTCAATGATCGAGCTAAAAACAACCATATTTTTATGGCTATTTTATTATGTTTTTGGATCTATTTATGCTTAAATATATGTTATTTTGTTAATATTTGTGTTTTGAGTCTTTATGAGATGTGAAATTGATAATTTGATAATTTTCACTACTTTTGGAGCTATTTTGATGACTTTTTACACAGATATGAGCAAAGTAATTTTGAGTATAGATTTGGAGATTCGAAGTTCGTATTTGAAGACTTAATTGAAGATAATTTGAAGATTTGAAGACCATTGAAGAATTATCTCAAGGAGCAAGAATTGAAGAATGGAGCTTTAATTGCGAAGGATTGAAGACAAGCCATGAAGAAGCCCGGAAGCTAAGGAATTTTGGATATTTAATATGGGAAAATACTCAGCCCATATAAGCCCATAATTGGAATTAAAATATCAATTTGTGCTTCCTATATTCAAGGAAATATCCAATTCCCGTAGATACCCAATTCTAGTCCTAACAGGATTAGGATTCAGCGCAGTCTCGGTAGAAAAATCATAACTTTCTGCTCAGACCTCCGTTTTAGCCCCGTGAGTAGGCGTTGGAAAGCTATCTCCAAGATCTACAACTGTCCTTTGAAGTCCAAGACCCAGTTCTGCCATCTTCAAGCCCAAAAATGACGTCGAAGTCCCTGCACGAATTCAGCAAAATTTCAGGATCTTATTTTGACTTGGATTCTACTCTAGGAAGACTTTTAATCTAACTTAGAGTCTAAGTTAGACCCAAAAACGTCCTAGACTCCTTTCCTACTTAGAATTGGATTTTCTAGGGTTATTTCCACTATAAATAGCGACCTTAGGTCTAGGTTTTTAATGTATGTAGATCTAGAGATTTTATTTTGAAGAATTGTTGAAGATTTGGAGGAGTTTGCTCTAGGAGCCGCCGCCCCCCTCTTCTTCCCATCCATAGATAAGTTTTTCTTCTTTTCTTTGGATGCTCACTCAATTCATGAGTAAGTAATCCTTTTCTTTTCTCCAATGTAGAATTTAATTGATCTCTTGACTTATATCATGGTGAGATTTTGTGCTTTTATATGAAAATTGTTAGGGTATTTCTTAATTCTCTGTTTTAATTCTATGTTGCTTGTTTTGATGGATTGGAGTCGACACTAGCTTGATAAATTAAGTCAACATTAGCTAAATTGAGTCTAGAACTAATACTTCAGATTTAATTGTTTGTAGCAATTGGAGGAGAACTAATACTTCCTTCCAAGAGATTTAAGAATCAATGGGTAAATTATTGCTTGTTGTGCTTGTTCATAAATTACTAGTTCTTAATGCTTTGTTCTTAACAAATCTCTAAGCCCTAATAAGGAAATTGGTTGTTATGAATAAAAGGGATAAATTAAGCAATGAAAAGAGACCTTTTATCTAATTTGGTAATTTCGGATTTAATTCCAAACAAGCTATCCAATGTTTTCATAATTTTTAGATATCAATGATCCATGTTATTTTTGTCAAGAGGGATATTAATTCTATGTTGGAGGGTTTTCTTAATTATTTTCTCAATTTATTCACTGCTTTCTGATTAATTGTTTTCTTTAATTTTCTTGATTGCTTTCTTAGATAATTTTAATTGTTAGTTGATTTGATTTAATTCTACTTTCAAAATCCTCTTTATTTTGTTTGTTTGCTTAAAGAAAAAGAATAATAATCTCTCTCTGTGGATTCGACCCCTACTTGCCCTAGCTATTTTTAGTTAGTAATTGTTGTGATTATTTTGTGATTTGCTAACGACCGATCACTCAAAAAGAGACTATTACCAAGTTGCTCATACAGTTTCTGAGTATGCAAAAAGAGCCTCAATGCCCACCTCAGTTTCTCCAAGCACCACCGAATATGGCTCAAGGACAAGGAGTCAATTCAATTGGGGAAAATCAACTATGGCATGTACAAGAGATGGAGTCGCCTGTTGTCCCATCTTCACCTGCGATATCACCGCCTCCAGCGCCTGTTTTCCCTGACATACCACCTGTTGTTGTATCCAACATTCAAGTGTCAAAAGAATAGGAGATTTCAACCAAAACCAAGAAGGAACAACCTACTTCATCACCAAAAGCTTCTCGACCTAAATCAAGATTCGAAGGGATGAAAGAGATGGAAACCATTTACGGTCCACCACCGTTTCCTCAAAGGTTTGCAAATCAACTCAATTTACTTCGAAAACTAGAGGTAAATATTCCTTTGCTTGCTGAAATCGCAAAAGTTCCCAGGTACACTTCTTTTCTCAAGGAAGTTTTCTGAAAAAATTGCTTGTATGAATGAAAATATATCTGCTGCTTATTAGAGAAAATTGCATCATAAATTTGAAGATTTAGGATCTTTTTCTATTTCTTGTCATATAGGAAAGAATAAGATAGAAAATGCCATGTGTGAATTTGGATCTCCAATTAACATTATGCCTTTTTCTATTTATTCACATGTGAAAATAGAACTTATGCTTAAAACTGATCTTACTGTGCAATTTGCTGATAGAACTAACGTTAAACCTGAAGGATTAGTTGAGAATGTTTTAGTACAGATTGGAGATTTTGTTTTTCCTGCAGATTTCTATGTCTTGAAGACGAGTGAAGATGACCTTTATCTTCCTCATATGTCGTTGCTGCTTGGAAGACCTTTTCTGACGACAGCCAGAACGAAGTTTTAGTCCAAGATGGAAGACTCAACATGGAATTTGATGGGGAAATTATTGAATTCAATATTTATGAAGCCATGAAAGCTCCTGCTGAGATACACTCTATCTGTGTTATTGATACAATCGATGTTTGTTCTGAACAAGTTCAAACACTGCACCATGAAGATGAACTTGAATTGGTCCTTACGAAGAGCTTACACAAAAAAGAAATCGAGGAAGCAGAACTCGTGATACCTGAAGAAGTTGCAGAAACCATCAAAGAATTGGGGACAATAGATGAAGAAAAAGAATCAATTTCTTATATCAGTTTGGAACCAACGCCCAGGCCTTTGCCATCCATCATTCAACCACCTGAAGTAAAGCTGAAACCACTTCCTGAAGGCTTAAAACATGTGTTCCTTGGAGAAAAAGAAACCCTGCCTGTTGTTATTTCAAGTAAATTGAATAATTTACAAGAAGAACAACTGATCAGAATCTTGAAGGTATACAAGGAAGCCATTGGATGGACTGTTGCTGATAACAAAGGAATAAGTCCTATTGTATACATGCATAGGATTCGATTGGAAGATGATGCAGTACCTGTTCGACAGCCACAAAGAAGACTAAATCCAAACCTTGCAGAAGTTGTCAAAGAAGAAGTTATCAAATTACTTGGAGCTGGTCTCATTTATGCTATATCAGATAATAAATGGGTCAGTCATGTCCAAGTAGTTCCGAAAAAGTCTGGATTCACCGTCGTTAAAAAACAAGGATGAGGAGTTAGTTCCTCAAAGACTGCAGAGTGGATGGAGAGTATGCATCGACTACGGAAAGTTGAACACTGCTACAAGGAAGGATCATTTTCCATTGCCATTCATTGATCAGATGTTAGAGAGATTAGCTTGCAAAGCCTACTACTGTTTTCTGGATGGGCATTCAGGATACTTCCAGATCCCAATCGCACCTGAAGATCAAGAGAAGACCACTTTCACATGCCCTTTTGGTACGTATGCTTACACAAGAATGCCATTTGGTTTATGCAATGCACCTGCGACTTTCCAAAGGTGTATGATGAGCATCTTTCAAGTTTATGTGGGAGATAAGATGGAAGTATTCATGGATGATGTTTATGGAGATAGCTTCAATCAATGCCTCCATATTTCAGAACTAATCTTGAAAAGATGTGTTGAAACCAAATTGGTGTTAAATGCCGAAAAGTGTCACTTCATGGTAGAACAAGGCATTGTTCTAGGCCATGTGGTATCCAAGGCAAGTCGACAAAGCCAAAATTGATGTTGTTCAGAACCTGCCTTATCCAACATGTGTCAAAGATATTCGTTCATTCTTGGGTCATGCTGGATTCCACAGAAGATTCATCAAAGATTTTTCAAAGATTTCGGCACCAATGTGTCGATTACTTCAAAAAGATGTAGAGTTTAAATTTGGAGATGACTACAAAGAAGCATTCGACAAACTAAAGACTGCCCTCACTACTACTCCAATTGTGAAGCCACCTGATTGGAAACTACCGTTCGAGATCATGTGTGATGCAAGTGATGTCGCTATTGGAGCTATTCTAGGTCAGAGAGTAGACAAGGTACCTCATGTTATCTACTATGCTTCAAGAACCTTAGATGCTGCTCAGAAGAATTACACCACCACAGAAAAGCAGATGATTGTCGTTGTCTTTGCTTTGGAGAAATTTCGGCCATATATCTTGGGATCTAAGGTGATAATCTACTCCGATCATGCTGCACTTCGATACCCAATGTCAAAGAAAGAAGCAAAAGCTAGGATTATCGATGGATATTGCTATTTCAAGAATTTGATATCGAGATAAAAGATAAGAAAGGAGCAGAAAACGTTGTAGCTTATCATCTAAGCAGAATTGAAGGCAAGGAAAAAGAAATTGCAATTAATGAAGCACTGCCTTTTGAAGACTTGTTTGTCATTTCTCAACTTCCCTGGTATGTTGATATTGTCAATTTCTTAGTCACTCGTCGTCTAACCTCAGATCTTAGCAAAGGAGCTAAGTTGAAGATCATAAGTGATGCTAAGTATTATGTTTGGGATGATCCATATTTATGGAAATATGGTTCTGACTAATTCATGAGAAGATGCATCCCTGATGATGAGATTCAATCAGTTTTGGAGTTCTGCCATAACTATGAATGTGGAGGACACTTTGGACACAAGAAGACTACAAGAAAGATCCTGGATTGTGGATTCTATTGGCCTTCAATCTTTAAGGATTCTTATGAGTTCTGCAAGACTTGTCCACGTTGTCAGAAAGTTAGAAACATATCGAAAAGGAATCAAATGATTCAAACACCTATATTTGTTGCTGAAGTCTTCAATGTATGGGGAATTGATTTCATGGGACCTTTTCCTCCATCAGATAAGAAGTACTATATTCTTCTAGCTGTGGATTATGTTTCTAAATGGGTTGAAGTTGTAGCTGCTGAGAAGGATGATGCAAGAACAGTAGTCAAATTCATAAAGAATAGCATTCTTTATAAATTTGGTATTCCTAGAGCTCTCATCAGTGATCGAGGAACTCACTTCTGCAACAAGATTGTGCAATCATTAATTGAAAAATATGGAGTTTGCCTTAGGATATCTACTTCATATCATCCTCAAACCAGTGGTCAAGCTGAAATATCAAATCGTCAAGTGAAGCTGATTCTAGAATTAGGTTTTTATTTTTCTACATCTTAGAATTAGTTATCTAGTTTATGCTTTAGCTTTATTTCTCCTTTAATTTATGTCTTTATTTTTCAAGTTTCTTTAATAAACTATCTAGTTTTATTTTTCTATCACTTTAATTTTTTATTGTCTTTATGTTTGAGTAATATCTTCATCAAGCAATCCAGATATGTATTCTTGAAATTTATCTTTTTATTTTTGGTAAGTTACTTTTGCCTGAATTGATTTCTTGATTGCTTTTACATTGAGGACAATGTGAATTTTAAGTGTGGGGGGATGAATACTTGATTTTTGAATGAATGCTTGATAATTGAGTCATATGTTAGTTGTTGTTTGCATTAGATTTTAATTTTAAGTATGTTATGCTTAATTTTAGGATTTGATTGTTTTTGGATTGATCTATTATTCCCTTGATTTTTGAAAATATAATTTTTGGAGGAAATTTTTCGAAAAAAAATGATTTTTGAAAAATAAAATTTCGAAATTTTCAAACTTTTTAATTTTTCATGCATATATTGAGTGATTGATTTGATTGTGATTGATGAATGCTTAGAATTTTAAGAATGCTTTATTCATTGATTGATTTTTAGTATGTTATTTGATTTCTTAGAATTAGGTATAATTGAAGTTTGTGATATGATCTTATTTATTCTTTGCTTGTATAATTATCTATTTCTAGAACTTGTGTTAAATCTTGATTGAAATTACAATTAAGAAAGTATGTCATGAATATGTCAAGAATAATTGTGGGGGACTACTTATAAAATGGGTAGTTAAAAAAATATTTTCATAAAAAGAAGTGTTTTCATGAAAGTGGAGAATAGGTACTTCTGATAAAACCTTTCCATAGTTGTCACTCTTTTAAACAAAAGGCGTTAGTAACCCTGAAAGAGGATTAGAGGCATGGAATTGTGGAAGTATTGTCCCTCTAAAAAATAGAGGGAGTCCCTCTAGAGTGCTAGTAGCTTCAATATAAAAATAAAATAAAAAATAAATAAAGGGAATTAGTAACCCCTAATCATGAACACTTCAGAGGTTAGTAACCTCAATTTTCTAAAACACAATTACCCTTGAAAATCTATTATAACCCACGATGACCCTTGATTTGTATTCATGACATTGCAATCTTTTGAGTAATGGAGAAAAAGAGGAAAACATAAGCCTATAATAAGAAGTAGTTATAGGATGTGAAGAATGGTAAGTGATTAAAGCTACTTTGATTATGCCTACTTAAGAATGATGATACTTGCTATTTATTGATCTTTTGAATTAAGTATTATTATTATTCTTTGCTATTCTAATTTTATGATTGAATTAATTTTTGATATGTGTATGAATTCAAATTAATATTTTTCGAAAAAATTGGTTTTTATTGACTTACACATTGATTTGTTGAGGGATTAGCAAAAATCAAGTGTGGGGGAAATTATGATCGAGTTTAATTTTAATATTAAAAAAAGTATTAGAAAATGAATTTGATTTACAAAAATTAAATTTAAATTATCAATTTCAAATTGGAAGCAACCGGTTAAATTAAATTAATTCTTATCCATATGACATCTAAGTAAATTGCAACCCGTTAAAAGTAAAACTCTTAAAAATAATAAAATAAATTATATATATATAGTAATAAAAATTAAAATGAGAAGAAGGGTAGTAGGTAGATGAAAAACTTCTTTCTTCTTCATCTTTCCCTTGCGGCTTGCGCACTCCAGACCAGAGTCTTCTCACGCATTCAGGTAAGCTAACGTTTTCTTTTTTTGGTATAAGCCTCCTACCCTTACCCTAGATCTCATCACATCCGTTAATCATTCAAGAGAGGAAAGTTTGATTTTCATTCTTGTTAAGCTTCCTGGTAGGAAAGGATGTTTTGGGAAGACTTTGGACCGATCGATAATGGCGTCAAACCAATCACCGACCGGCAACGGCAAAGGTTGTCAAGCTAAATTTAAGTGTTGAAATCCAGCCCGTCCGGGTCATCAAAACCCATACAGGTCAACGGGTTTAAAGCGGTTCTTTATGGGTTTCAGCGGGTTAACAGCCTGAACGGTCCAAATATTAAATCTGATCGGACCTGACTAGGTTCCAGGTCATCGGGTAGAACGGTCGGATCATTGGGCCGATCCGGATTTAATAACTATGATTAACTTCAAATAATACTGGTAAATTACTTTTTATAATGTCTAAAAATTTTAAACATTATTAATAATATGGAGAATTCTCCGAAATCAACAACTTGGTTCTCAAACGGACAAAAAAAAATTCAAGAGAGTGCGTCGAATGGTGATCAAGAGGAATCCAAGCAGAAAGTTGAGATGGCGACTGGTTTAGGGGCATCATCCTTCATAGACATGGTGAAAGGAGTCAATCGGTCTAAAGGTGACGTCTAGGAGGATTGGGGGTTCGATGATCCAAATACGGTTATGTCTTATGGTGATGTCGAGACTGATCTGGAGGCTATGGGGGAAGGTGATAAAGATTGTATTATCGTCTCAGAGGAGAAGGAGGCTATGTGGAAACATTAGAGGAATGCTTTAATTCTAAAATTGTTAGGAAAAGTCTTGGGTTTTTTTTCAGCCTTAAATTCAAGGATCAATCACCTACGGAAATTGGAGGGTGAGTAGAAGATTACAAATCTGGAACATGATTTTTTCATTATCAGATTCCAAAAGAGCCGATTATGAGCATGTGTTGGAAAGGTGACCATGGATTATAGGAGGGAATTATCTTACAGTTTGTCAGTGGCGGCCGAATTTTATGCCAAATTCTGATAAACCTGAGAAGCTTATTACTTGGATCTGGTTTCCCAATATCGTTGTGGAGTGTTTTAATTTTATTGCTTTAAGGAAAATGGGGGAGAAGATTGGTCGTGTTATCAAAATTGACCAGGTTACGGAAGGGGGCATGAGAGGCAAGTTCGCTAGAGTATGTGTAGAGTTTAATTTATCAAAGCCATTAAAGCCTAAATGATAAGTGCAATAATTTACATTATTTGGACTCATTTAGATTATATTTTGATTATTTAAATTGCACTTTCCATTGCTTTTTATGATAATTTCTCATATCTTGTGTTTTTGAGCTTATAGGTTAATTTGGAGTGATTTTAGGGAGAAAATCGTAACTTTCAATCCGGAGATCTGTTTGAGGCGATTCAAGTACTCATGGAAAGAGGATTCAAGGCTCTACAACTTTCATCAAGGACTTGGAAGCTAATTAGGACTTGAAGAGAGCGAAAACGATGAAGGAAGTTGAAGACTTGGCAAAATCCTGATAGAGTCCAACTGGGAGCCCGATTACCCCTCAACTGGGGGCCCGGTTGAAACCTCCAATTTGCGCAAACTCACTGTCCTAACCGGGAGCCCACTTGACCCCCAACCGGGCCGCCGGTTGTGCCTAACGGAATTTCTAGCTATTTTTCCCAATTTTTTGATTTTGCCCCTGATTACTCCAAACTAGTTTAGGACTTTTTGTATCCCTATAAATACAGACTTTTAGGATTATTTTTACTGCCTTTTGCTCATCAAAACTATTTCCTTGTTGGAGAGAAGATTTCCTTGGAGATCCAGTCTAAGATTTCTTTTCTCTATTCTTTTATGTTTATGTTCTTTAATAAATTATTCTTGTGTTTTTATTCATGAGCATGAGTAGCTAAATCCCTAATTAGGGTTAAGGTGTAGCCAATTGGAAATTAATACTTGATTTTATGTTTTGAATTGATCTTTTCAAGTTGGATTTGTTTTTCTTGTTCTTCATACAAATTATATGCCTGACCATCATATAGTTTATCTTAGGGATTGTGTCATGTACTGACGGGTGAAGCATAATTTGTGCACTAGGAAAACAAACAGGTTAGACTGGATCATACATGAATCTTAAGCTAATTTGATAGATCTTTGATTACTTGTTCTTAATGAATCTAGTTAATTAGGTTTACATCGACAGATAGCAAATTTGATTAATAAGGTATTCTTGTGGAGACTTGACGGAGCGCATAGGTAATTTAGAGTAATCATATTTCAACTTTGCATCAATTCAATTAGGTTAATTATTGATTTCCCAATTAGGTGAAACCTGAAGCCCTAAGCCTTTTAATTATTGTTTTCACAATCTTATTTAATTCTCTTCTTTTATAATTTCTTTGTTTTTAGTTTAAATTGCTTTGATCACTCTTAATTTTTCTTCTCTTGATAGAACTAATTGCAATAGAAATTCTTTGTTTCCTGTGGATTCGACTCCTGGAATAATCTAGGATTTTATTACATCAACTGACTCTGTACATTTACAGGTAGAGAGGTTACAGTGGATTATGAGGGATTTCTCTAATTTGCTTTGAATGTGGCGTGTTTGGTCATCGAAAAAGTGAATGCCTGCTCAATAGGCCAAAGAGTCCAGCGAAGGTGGATGAGCCGTAGATATCTGTTGTTCCGGAAACTTCGGAAGAGCCGAAGGATCAAACCTACGTGTCTTGGATGTTGGTGTAGCAAAGAAAGAGAAACCCTGTGAAATCATAAAAATCATATGGTGGAAATCAGGGAAAGAAGATTGTCAGCCATAATCCTAGGAGAAGATCAGGTATCATTAAGGGGATATGGAGGCATAGCCGCAGGCAACCAACCTAGTTCCATACAACAAGAGCTCGACAAAGTCAAAACATATAGACATCAAGCTCTTAGTTGTTAAATAAAGAGTTCAAAGTAGACAAATTCCATGACTGCAAATCCACTTATTAAGGGAACGCCACCCAAGGTCTTTCATGAGTACTCGTATGGGTGTTTCATCTTTTTAAAATATAGGAATGTCAATGGATAGTAGATAATAAGGTACCCGGTACTACTCGACCGGATTAAATAGGGTTAGGGTATTGTATAATCGGCTTAGGGTAGGATACGGGTATTAGTTTTAGTACCCGTGACGGGTTCGGGTAATGACCTTAGGGTACCCACTACTCGAACTTGGTTACTAATTAATTGTTTTAATATTAAATTTTTACTTAAAAATTACTCATAATCAAGCTAATTAAAATTTGTTTATGGTTAAAAATATAATTTTTAACTTTGTTTTACAATAATACAAGTTAATCTTAAAGTTACTAATTTAATTTTAATTATAATGTAAAAAATATTCGGGTTTTTTATCGAGTTTGGGTAGTTAACGAGTAGTTGATATTTTATACGGGTAGGATATGAGTAGTTATTTTGGAAAATAATCGGGTAGTTATAGGGTTCGGGTACCCTAGAAAATAATAGGATTAGGGTACAGATACCTCAAAATTCGCGGATACCCTACCCGTTGACATCCCTATTGAATAATTTAGTTTCATTGGAAGATTGTATTTTAGTTTCTTTTCAGAGATACCTAACTCATATACTTGTATAAATAACCGCACTAATACAATATATAATTTTTTTTTGGTGCAAACTAATATAATATATAAATACAACTTTACTTCTTGACCCTTATGATTTGATTAGTTTGGTTGGGTTCAATATCAGGTTTTCTCTGAGTCGGTTTCTTTTGGTTCAAATCATTCTCACCCTCACTAATTGGCTTCTCAACTTTTGAAGAAAGTATCAAATAAGCCTTAATCTTCCGATTGATTCAATTGATTTATCATTCTTTACAATTAAAAATGTATTATATAAGCCCAAAAAGTTCTAATTGATTCAATGAAGTACTTATAAGTAAGAATTTCAATACAAAGAATTACATATTCATATTTTTTTTATATTAATCCTCCGGTATTCGGTGACCATATTGAAACTTGACTACTCCAGAGTCGAATATTTATATAACATGATTTATGTACGCACGCGAGGGTGTTGAATTTATATTGAAACGAAACTATCCGTCACATCTAATCACATCTTAATTTCCATCCAGATAGAAATTTGTAAATGAACTTTAGCTAGTGCTTTTTACAAGGCCTCAATTGAGTAAATTGAAAGTAGAAAAGGAATAAAATAACATACTCTTTGATAGATATCCTAATGCCACATAATCAAGAACCTTAATGAGCTAGGCTAAGGTCCTCGGTTGGTAGTGAAAAGAATAACATTATTTATCTCTCAATTCTTCCATAGATTGTTTAATTAATATAGAATAGTGATTAATTTACATCCAGTGTAAGTTACACCCTCTTTTTGCTCTCTTATGTCTTTTTGTAGAATTTAAATTTATTTAATACGACCGTAAGATCTTAAATTCTTATCACATAGATCATGTATGTCAAATTTCAAGTTAATTGAAGATATTTATCTATATGTTTAATGCATAATATTTTCCACCATTAAATATATATTGAAAATATTGAAAAAAAAATATTGGAGTGCCGATCGATATAATAAAAATATCGGATCGACTTGAAATTTTACGTTCATGATCCATTTAATAAGAGTATTAAATCCAACGGTTGATTTTTAAAAATATTAATTCTAGATTAAGTTAGAAAAGAGTGTAAAATAAATTGTTTGACACTGAGCGTAAGTTGATCCCTCTTATTAATATATAGTCTATATAATATAGGAAAGCCGGCGAGAATAATCAAAGAGAAAAGCTTCTCTCATTCTTCTTTATTTTTGGAACAGACAAAAAAATAATGTCTTGCTGGTATTAATTCGAAGTGTGGCCGAATTTTAAGTTACTAATTCATAATTCGGAAATAATTACAATAACAAACCAGGGTTGCGCCGGCTGCCGGCTTGCTGGCAACTAGACAACTGCTGGCACGAAAGCATAATTTGACAAATCAAATGTCAAAACCTGATTTCAGTTTCAACATTACTTACCAAATTGCTTTGGACTGAGCATCAAACTTGAGTTACTATCACAAACAAAATTATTATGATAGTCATAATAGTTGTCATATCCTATACAAGTACATAATTTTGATTAATTTTCCTTATGTACATTTTTTAATTTCTTTTAAAAAATTTTTTGATAAAACGGGCTTTAAACTATGATTTATTTCTCATTGTTATAACAAAGTGTAACGTACTTAACGCATGACAAATGTCACAACATATTTGTGCAATGCTTTTTTATTTGGTTCCGTTTATCTTTTGAGAGGAAAAAAATAAAAAGATACTCTTAGCATTCTTTTTCTTTTTCTTTTTTTTTGGTTTAATGAGAAAAAGACCCCTGAACTTACACCAAATCGTCAAATAAGCCCCTAAACTTTTATTTTGGCCAAATAAGCCCCTAAACTCTTAAAAAAATACCAAATAAAGCCTTGTTGCCAAGGGTTAAATGCTCAAATAAGGACTAAACGTTCAAGATTTTCTCAAATATGGATCAAAATATACAATTTTAACAAATTAGAAAACATACTTAATATTTTTTTTCCAAATTGGATACAATATAAGTTAATACTAGTGTGTGAGATATATATAAATTGAAAAGCACACGATAATTTTATATCATATTACGTTTAATGAATTTATTTTGATTAATAGGGTTTGATTTTTAATTAACATGATAATATCATTTTTCTATCAAATTTAGCGTGTATGCGTGAGAAGCATTAGTTTTCATTTAAGGATTCCATAATTTGTTAAAATTTGCTAAGTATGTGTTCTAATTTGTTGGAATTGTGTATTTTATTGTTAATACTTAATAGTCAAATGGGTGGGACATGCCAAGGAAATTTTTTAAATGAAAATTTTTCCTAGCTAGGTTGGGGCCTTTGGAATCCTTATCAAGACTTTGACTAATGAATTGGCAACTTGCTATACAACATGTGATATGATGTTTGGAATCTTTTATGAATCTGAGTCTATTTTATCTATGTATATGTATAGTATACATGCAAGACAAAAGACAAAGACTTCCATCCATTATAATAGATGATTATTTGATCCATTGTCACTTTAAATCTTAGACTTCACGTAAAATTAAAATTAGAGCTGGCAATTGGGTGGGTTCGGGTGGATTCGGGTTTGGGCTTTTTCGGACTCGGGTTATGTCGGGTTCGGGTATTTTTGGGTTCGATCTCGGGTAGGATTCGAGTTTGGGCTCGGGTCGGGTTTGATTTCGATTCGATATTCAGAATCCGATCTGGATCCGGCTCATCCCAGTTCAAGTGTAAGCTCTTTTTAAAGATTTTTTTAATTAAAAATAATTGTTTTATCTTTTATATTATAAGTTTATTGATAATATATAATATAATAATATAATATAACATTATTATCAATATATATAAAGATTGAATAATTGTTAAAAATTACTAACAAATGATTAATAGCGAAAGAACAGTCTCATCCATAGAGACATTCAGAGAGTCCCAAAAACTCGACCACTCGTTGAAAAATGAAAACCTTTCTTCAAAAAGACTACGGTCACCGATCATTAATTATTAAGTGGCATGCAACATTTAAATTAATTGAATTAAATATAAAATACATATACTTTATTACTAATTTAAATTAAATAATGCTAATCAATTCTAAATTATTGCAAATTAAAACAAATTAAGCATTAAATTAAACAAATAATTAAAATGAAAGTCTTAAATTAAACAAATTAAAAGTTGATAGACCCTTAATTGAACCACTAAGGAATTTTGGGGATTGAACTTAACTAAAATAAGGGACTAGATTGAACAAGGATAGAACTTTCGGTTTAAACCTTTGCTTCTGTTTCATCATCTGCTTTTGTAGACTCTTTATTTGTTTAAAAAAAATTAAAATTTCATGTATTTAATTAATTATACTTTAATTAGTTATAAGGGTACTTTTTAATCTTTTGCTTTAAGTTATATAAGTTATATAAGTTATATATATATATATATTATATATATATAGTAGTTTAACATTTTTTATATTGATTATTGAATCACTTTTTATATTGATTAATGAATCATTTAATTGTGATCATCATTATATAAATTTTATTATATTCATATATATAATAGTTTTATTTGATATTAAAAGGAAATATGTTTTTTACTAACCAATAAAATATTTTATTTTATAAATTATAATTAAATTCAAATTATTTTGGGTTCGGGATCGGGCTCGGTCTCGGGTCGGGTTCGGGCTCGGGTTGCCTCGGGTTCGGGTTCGGGACATTGACTTTTCTAATCAACTCGGGTAATTTCGGGTTCGAACTCGGGCGGATTTGAGCGGGTTTCGGGTTCTTTTTACCAGCTCTACGTAAAATAATTGATATTTATATACATCCCTATTTCTTAATTAATTTGTGTTTAATATTCAAAACTATTTTCTAAAAGACAAATATCAACTTTAACCGCATGTATAATTGTTTCTTATATGTTAGTGTAATACAATATAGTTCTTTTAAAAATTAAGAGATGGGTATTATTATTAAATTATTTCATCTTTAAGATCAATACAAGTGGTGAACTCTTTAAGGGATTTTTATGAATTTATGTTGGCAATTTTTTGTTGATTTTCTGAACCTATATAGATCACTTAATAATAGAGGTTTGTAAAGGTTGGAATTAGGTTTATTTCATCATAAATCCAAACTTTTTTTCTTTCTTTTACAATCAATCGAGTCGAGTTCAAGTTTTATAATGCTTGATTTGTCAAGCTATTCGAATAGTTATAACATCACATTTTATAATTTCAACTATGAATTTATGAAAATTAATAGGGAGAATTCCATTTAGATGTATTGAATAATGAAATAATCAATGATTGGTGGCATAGCAAAATATGATGAATATTTGGTGTAATGATCATTATTTGGTGTAATGGTATCAATTTTGAGTGTAATAAAAAAAAATCACCCCTAAGTTTAAGTTTGGCTTCTTCCTCCTTTCCTCATTGGGCCATTTTTTTTAATAAAAAATTCCAGCGACTTCCATATCAGAAATTTGATAAAAATAGCATGGTTAGAAAATATATGGAGATTTAACTAATTAAAACTTGTAAAGCATTATTTTTTTTTTAAGGCTCAACTCAAGTCCATAAGAAAAAGAAGTAACCAAATTCATGGATCATGTACAAGTATATTATCAAATAACAGAGATGACAAATGTCTGCATTGGTTATAGTTAATAAAAAATTGCATAGCGTGCTAAAATTAAACCCAGGACATTCCACGTTTCCGTTCAAAAAGGCGTCGCAGCAGGTAAACTTGCAGAACGCTTGCTCCAATTAGTGTTGCAGATTCATAGAAGGCCTTGTGAACAGCCCTTTTACTTATAGCTTTTACTATTGCAAGCATTAGTGAGAAGAGTTCATGAACTTTTGCACACAGAGGAGAAGGAAAGCATCACCATAAACAAAGGTGTTACAAAATACAAATTCCAAATGCACGGAAAGCATCAAAAGATAATAAAAGAAATAAGAAGTGAAGTGAAGAAGGTCGGACTCGGAAGGGGGTTGTAGCTAGAAGGAGGAGAATTTTGATCCGTGAAAAGAGTTCATTATGGATGGGGATTTGGAGTTTGGATTGGATTAAGGTTATTAGTTGGGAAATCCACATTAACAAAAAGGAAAAAGGGAAATTATTGACAAACAAAAAAGAAAGAAAGAAGGGAAATTAACGGGGCTGAAATCTCAATTTGGTACCAAATCTTTTAAGAAAATCCCAACTTAGTACTAAACCTTTTATTTCGTCCAATTTGGTACCAAACGTTTTATAAATGGGCCAATTTAGTACTTTTTCAGGTTAGACTGGGTGAGTGCACTCTACGCGCCGTTAACTCCTAACGTCGTTATCTACGTGGCTTTTTTGATTATTTTTTATATTTTAAATATTTTTTTTCTCATCTTTGTTTCAAATCCATCAAAACTAAATCCAACCAAACAAATTTGCAGATCTGAAGCCTTTGCTTTCCTTGCTGGATTCTCTTCTCAATCTCATGGATGAAATTCAATCTATTTTAACAAACTCTTCATGTTATTCTACTTCCAAAGCTTCTACAAATTTTTTTTTCTTTTCACTTTTTCTTATGCAAAATCTCCCTAAGAACACAAAATTCTACCACAAAAATAGAATAAAAATTTCTCAACTAGATCCTCTATTTTTATTTGAAACAAACAAGTAAATTAGTAAGCTTATAAAAGAAATTTCAAAGAAGAATAAAAATGGTTGGAGTTGGAGGAGGAATCCTTTAGTGACGGCTTTGCTTTTTCATTTTGTTGATCTTTATGCTGAAGAAAAAAAGGGCAAAAATGGTGTTCAAAAACTAGCTTTTTCTTTTCTTCTTCAAAGAAATCGGATTCTTCAAGTCATGGATTCAATAGCCCTCGATCTACTTCCAATTCCCCGATCCGATCCGATAAAAAGAAACCCAAAGCTCCGACTTCAAAGCTCGACTCTCAACAGGTTGTTTTTGAGAGTTTTTCCAGTTTGAGTGGATGCTAACATGTTGGAAAGGTGAAGGTCTGCCTTCAAGAAAAAATCAACACCATTGAGTTCCATCAAGATTTCTTATATATTAACTAGGCTTGTTCTTTCAAATAGTTAAGTAATGAAGCTGAGAAGCTGAGGCCGAGGAGAATTCAAAGACATCAATTGATAAGGTTGAGGAGAGGATGAAGAAGGGGATAAACCGAGAATCCCTTCCTCGAGGCTTAAAAGGACTTCCTTTCAACCCCAAAGTTAAACCCGAGCCTAAAAATACCAAAAACTAACCACTATTGTTTTAATCAAAACCTACCCTGCAATTTCCGGTGAGTATATATGACCGGCTAACTTCCCTGATTCCGTAGTATTTCTTAGCTATTCCATCTCCCCTTTAAAACTGACGGTTCAATTTCTAAGAATGGGGCTCATCCTCGTCCTTTAGAAGAGGGAGTTAGGTTGAAAACGATAGGCTCACAAGCTTTTGTGGCTGACTTTTGAATGATGGTGGGGTTGTTAGATTGGGAAGGAAGGAGAAGATATCATGGAGAAGAAAGGGTTCTGAATTCTGTTTTCTTTTAGTTATTTTTTTTTTATAAATAGTTAATAATTTTTTGTATTTTAATTTAATAATTAAGATTTTTTATTTTAAATTAATTAAATGCCACGTGGTATTTTTATTTAATTTTAAATACGACGTGGCTATTTTTTGTCAGGAAAATAATTTTTAACGCGCTCATTCGCGCGTGTCTGTCACACCCTAACGGAAGACTTAAAAAATTAATAAATTGATCCATTTATAAAACGTTTAGTACCAAATTAGACGAAATAAAAGGTTTGGTACTAAGTTGGGATTTTCTTAAAAGATTTGGTACTAAATTGAGATTTCAGCCAAATTGATGGGGATTTCATTGGGTTTCCCTCTGTTAAATAGAGGGTATTTTTGACTTTATATAAAGGCCACTAATTACACTTAAAAATGATGATTCTCACCATTACATCATATAATAACAACTTTTTAATATACAACCATTCATTGATTATTTTGAATTTCAATACAGTTAAGTGGAATTTTTCCAAATTAATAATATTATAATATTAGTTTTTTTCTTTTGGAGATAAGTATTAGTTCTAGTTTGCCGTGCCTAACATGTGCATTATATAATACTTTTTTTTTTTCAAAACGAAAAAGTTATTTCTGTTTCAGTTATCTTAACATTTTATTGAGATTTTTATGTTCTAATTTCCTTTCATTTTACATTTTTAAAAGATTTGGAAAATCTTGTTGACAGATAATTTGTTTAGTCATTTTAAGTGAGGACAACATGTATTCATGTCAAAACAAATAATATACCAAGTTGTACATAGAAATGTTTAATTAGTTTCTAATTAAGTCAATTCGGATTAGGATTCAGATTTTACCTTTCTATTCTTTTTAATAAAATTTTTGGTCTAGTTTGGATTCAAATTCTTTTGTGACTGGGTTTTTTTTACTCAAAAATAATTGAGAGAAGACAAAATTAATCTTTGCTCTTTAGAGATATTATTATAATAATAATATATATATAATAATAAGATAAACAGATAAAGCCAAACTGGATTTCTTAAACAATGATTCCCTTATATAATTTGCCTATATAAGTACTGGTAAGAGTTACTCATCAGTTAAGCTTCCTTCTTCCTTGAGACTGAAATTGGTTCATAACAATTTTGCTGATCCTGATCTTGATCCCCAAAATTCCAATTCTCAGTTTTTTGCTTTCCAAATCCTTTTAGCCAGAAAGAGGGAAATGGGTGTGGAAGGAAGCGCTGCAGTTGTTGCAGATGAAGAGAAAGCGCCATCATCAGGCGGCGAATTATTGTCAACAAGATCAAGATTCAGATACAATTCGCCTCTTGTTCAAGTAACCCTGATCGGCCTCGTCTGTTTCTGCTGCCCTGGCATGTTCAACGCCCTCTCTGGTATGGGCGGAGGTGGCCAAGTCGACCCAACCGCCGCTAACAACGCCAACACCGCCCTTTACACCACTTTCGCCATCTTTGGGATCCTCGGCGGTGGCATTTACAACATCCTTGGACCCCATCTCACCCTTGCCGCTGGTTGCAGCACTTATGTCCTTTACGCCGGCTCTTTTCTCTATTACAACCACCATAAACACCAGGCTTTTGCGATCGCCGCCGGGGCCCTCCTTGGCGTCGGTGCCGGCCTCCTCTGGGCTGGTGAAGGTGCTATTATGACCGCTTACCCTCCCCCCAATCGGAAGGGTACTTATATCTCCCTGTTTTGGAGCATTTTCAACATGGGTGGAGTAATTGGTGGCCTAATTCCTTTCATCTTGAATTACCATAGAACCGAAGCTGCTTCTGTTAATGATGCTACGTATATTGGGTTTATGATCTTCATGGCGGCCGGAACTGTTCTCTCCTTCGCCATTTTACCGCCAAACAAGGTGGTTCGAGATGATGGGACGCGTTGCACCAATGTGAAGTACTCGAGTGTGTCCACAGAGGCAGCGGAGATTCTCAAACTGTTTCTGAATTGGAAAATGCTTTTGATAGTCCCTGCTTCATGGGCCAGCAATTTCTTTTACAGCTATCAATTTAACAATGTGAATGGGTTGCTTTTTAACTTGAGGACTAGAGGGTTAAACAATGTGTTCTATTGGGGTGCCCAGATGGTGGGGTCAATTGGGATTGGTTATGTTTTGGATTTTAGTTTCAAGAGTAGGAGAATGAGGGGATTTGTTGGGATTGGAGTTGTTGCTTTGCTTGGCACTGCAATTTGGGGAGGTGGTCTTGCCAATCAAATCCCTTACACCCATGATAAGTTGCCCAGGAAACTGGATTTCAAGGAGCCTGCTTTTGCTGGTCCCTTTGTTTTGTACTTCAGCTATGGCTTGCTGGATGCAATGTTTCAAAGCATGGTTTATTGGATCATTGGAGCCTTGGCTGATGATTCCCAGACCCTTAGCAGGTATTGCCTTCTTCCCTTTTTTTATTACTAGTATAATATCAGTTTTTTGGAGGGACAAATTGACACACATTGATTGATTTGTTTATGTCTTGTTTTTCAGATATAGTGGATTTTATAAGGGAGTCCAAAGCGCAGGAGCCGCGGTTGCTTGGCAAGTGGATACACACAAGGTTCCATTGCTTTCCCAGTTGATTGTCAATTGGTCACTCACCACTATTAGTTATCCATTACTTATACTTCTGGTAATGCTAGCTGTTAAGGATGAGAATAAGAGTACAGAGGAAAATCCCAAGGAGGCTAATGTTATAGCTTCCAATAAAGATACCTCCACTTAGCTGTTTACTTTTACAATATTTTTATTGTCTTTTCTACTCCACATGTTTGCCACAGTGGCCTTTTTTTTTCTTCTTTTAATACAAGTTTAGGCAGCTGCTATGTTGTTTGATGTACATGTTATTATCAAAAGGAAATCATATTTAATTGTATCAATTTGCCTGCTCAGAATGCACTGTTCTTGCTCTTTCTTGATTATACATAACCACTGGGTTTTTATTTTTTATTTTTATTTTTTTTATTATTTTTTTAAAGTATATGCCTTTCTGTTTATTTTAACAACTTTATCATGTATGGAGCTATATAGAAATACCTTTGCCTGCTGTCAATACTATCAAAGTAAGATTTAAATCTTGGAAAAGTATTGCTACATTTTCATTGTGATGGTGATGATTGATGATTCAGAGGTATTACTCAGTCATTGAGCACTTGGGCCTTTCTGCTTCAGAGGTGAACATTTCCAAGTATTTTCAGCCATTTAACTGCTGTGATGACCGGGAAGATGTTAACTGCAAGTATTATTTCTTGGTGTCTTAAGCATATTTGCTTAAGACTGAATTCTACACGGTTGATTCTCAAGTTCAAGAGAATATACTTAGTCGGCTGTAGTTCTATCTGTCAAATTTCTCATTTTGAGGTATTCTGCCTTTTCTGCTTTGTCTAGTTTCTGTTTGGCTTGTAATGTAAAAATGTGCATGTTTTAATAGCAAAATTTACTCCAGCTATCGAATTAGAGTGACCATTGTTGCATACAACTAGTATAGTCTCTTTTGTGTATTTTATTAATTTAACATACTTTCTCCTATGAATATACTAATTTTTTGCTCCATCAGATTCTTCCAATAGTCTTCTTTTCTGTTCTTGTTGGGTTATTGTATTAGCATCTATCATGGCTCAACTTTTCCGAGTGTGATTATGGTGATGTAGGAAACCGATGGAACACGAAATTATGCAATGTCTTGCATTAAGATTTAAAGAATGTTAACTCCATTTTAGTATCCTCTATTTGAATAAATACCAGCATCTGTTGTTCAAATTTGCTTTTTGAATTTCAGATGCTGTCATTGCTACAAATTATTGGATGAATTACAGGCACATTAGTTAGTTGAAAGGATCTTACCAAAAAAAAAGTTAGTTGAAAGAGAATAGATCTCCTTGGTTGTAAAAATCAGAAGCCTATACAAGGTACCAGTCAATGTCTAATGTCTTGAGCCGAACAATGTGGGGTTTTTTTTCTCTTGGTGAAAAAAGTTGATAAGAGCAGAGCCCCAGGCGAGGATTGAACTCGCGACCTTTCGCTCACGAAGCAAACGCACTACCACTGTGCTATGGAGGCATTTTTTTTTTTTTTTTCTAGTAAGAGTATCCCATAACCATTTGATCTGAGACTAATCCCTTTAAGATTTGGACCGTAAAAAGTTAAAACCGTTCCAAAAAATGTGCTTCCGAGATGTGGGTTTTTAAGTTTTTCTACATAATTGAATAGGTTGAAATAGCATTTGCAAAGGTTTGAACTCTCTCGCTTTTATGTCACAATGGCCAATTCATCTGCCAAACAATGATAATGAAAATATTATTGTTGGACCCGTTAGCCTAACCCATGTTTTATTTGTTTCGAAGTAGCTTGAAAGGGTTGGGCCTAATATAGACTAGGAATGGGCTAATGCTAATTTTGTCTTGTTTTGTTTGAGATTAGAGTTAAATTGGGCTTCACGCAACTAGTCGAAATTTTCGGGTTCGGGGAATCCTGCCGAAACGACTTGGAAAAGGAGTCGCCACTAATCAAAATTCTAAGGTGTGATTAGTCACCTAATGACCTCCTAAACCTAGTTAAATCCAAAGCTCGACAATGGACCCACTAAATTTAAAGTCCGGTCTTACAACCTAAGCCTAGGTTCGGGAGTCTATTACATTTGGGAAGGAACAACACCCCCAAATGCCCATCAAATAACGGTACCTCTAGTCTAACTAAAGCCTATGAGTCTGACAATAAACGGTTGCCTTTGAAAATGCTTTTAAAGAAAAAAAATGATTTTCTTGTATTTTCTTAATTTCACTAATCCCAAAAAGAAAACGATGAATGCAGATGATGCATGAATTGGTAAATTTTAATTTATCAGTAAACAACAGTATAGTTGAAATTGACCCGAGACCCTTCCCACGCATTATGGGGGTATCTCGGGAATAATCCAATCTCGGAGCAAGGAGCAAGAGTTCGTACCCGAGTACATTTATTTGGGACCCACCTGTCATCGTAAAAGACGGTTGCTTACTAATTCTTAATTAGCTAACTCACATGAATGTCAATTAAAATGCATGAAAGATCATTTTTTAATTACATGCATTAACACAAATCTACCCGAAGTCAACTCCATAAACCTTTCCCACGCATTATGGGGGTATTTAGGGAAGAGACCCGTCTAGAAGGGGCTCCCATAAATTCGTACCCGAGTACATTTATCTGAAAGGCCCTTCATCTCGGCAAAAGACAAATGTTAATGCATTATGAACATAGCAAGGTGACATATTGTTAGGGGCAAAAATGGGGAAACCCAAAGCCCACAAGAGGGCCCAAACACACATCATACAATCAAGGCATATTTGTCCCAACACACACTTAGGTGACCCTATGCATACACAAGGGTTCACTATTTCATCACATTCATAGGCCTTGCTACAAATCCACCACATTTAGTGGGCCACCAATATACTTTACACACTAAAAAGTAGCCCAATATGCTTCACAATCACTCAAAAGGGCCCACAAAAAACATACACATGCATTTGAGGCCCAAACCAAGCCTATGGCCAATGAGTCACAAGCAAAGGCCAAAGTCCACTACATCAACACATAGAGACAAAGATTCCACGACAAAGAGTCTTCACCATCACATGGCAGTAGTTGCAGCGCCGCGTAAGGGGAAGCCTGGGATGCTGCAGGAAAGATGCCTAAGACGAAATATTGCCAAAGGGAGTAATCTTTGCTTAACCCCATATTTGATTATGTCATAAGAAGCTAATCTTTACAAACAAAACACACTAATCCTTGGATTTGCAGGGAACGTGGACCAAGACCACGAAGCGGGAAAGCACTTTGAAGGAGTGGCTTGGATGACATGTGAAGAAGGGAATCTGCCATGGGTTATTTTTGGAAGAGACAACTTGCTTGGGAGTTGCTCTCTGTTTCAAAGATAACGCCATGGCAAAGAAAGGGAAAGAATCCCGCAGCGGTTGACTTGCTGCTAGGAATCTCAGAGATGAAGTCGACCCGGCACCCGAAAAGGCAAAATAATTCAAAAGGCAAGAAAAGCAAATATGCGCATAGACCCGATATGGAAGATGCCATGGCAGAGGGTAGGTGGAATCTTCGGCAGGAATCATGGCCGTGGAAGGCACCATACCGCAGTCGGGTCCTCATAAATAGACGCGGGAAAGGCTTCATCTCCAACACTTTCAGTTCTCAGAGCTTCCTCTCACTCTGGAAATTGCTTCCATATTGTTCTTCTTTAATCTCTTTCCCTTTATCAAGGATTCCCACCTTCTTTCTTCAAGCCCATCTTTCAAAGTGTAATTCCCATTGGTTTACAGTAAATAAAATGCATTTTCTTCTCTCAATCATAAGTTTGGAATGATCCTCTGTTTTGGGAAGCAAGTAACAGGGGGTAATAGAGCTCCTGTCATCTTCTCCAAAATCCAAGTTTTACGGTAAACACCCCTCCACCGCAGTATCTTAGCCGCCGTTGGAATGTGCTTCCTCCTAAGTCTACTGTAGAGCTTGTCATTTAAGCGTAGCTTCCTTTAGCTTATCGCGGAAGTATTCTGTTTCTTATCGTTTCCTCTCGAAAATCCCTTTTTTCTATTTGGAAAAGGGAGTCGGCCCAACCCGTTGGAGCCGAGACTGGTTAGCCCACACTCTCCGCACAAAAAGCTCCCCACATTTTCTAGCGACTCCACTGGGGAGCCGGCGGAAATACTGAAAGAGGAAACATGCCGCGACGAGCAGCAACTTGCTTGGGAAGCCAGACTGTGGCTGCAGAATCCGTTGATATACCAGATGAACATGCCGAGTCTTCTGCAGAACAAAACCAAAGAAATCTGGCACCAGAGGAGGAAGAACAGCCAAGTCCCACGGCGGTCATGGTAGAACTTGCCCGAGGGATTTATGAAGGTCAACTTGAGATTTTGGAGGCCTTGAGAGACATACGACCCCGTGCCACAAATGGTGGTCCTTCCCAAGATGGCAGCAGGCGCCAAACCCCTCCTGATGGTGAGAACGTACCACAGAGGAACACAACAGAAACCCAACAAAGAGATGGGGTTACTCAGCAAAATGAGTCGCTGAGAGGATATGCCACACTCTCCGACATCACCACCTTGTTGGAGAGAGAACACATGAGGCCCGCGAGACAAACTTTTCAATTCGTGCGGGATCCTCCATACCCAAGGCACTTGTTGAACAAGCCATATCCAGAAAAGTATGAAGCTCCAACGTTCCCACAGTATGATGTGAGGAAAGGGAACGCCGCAGAACATGTTGGCAAATTTGTCGATGCCATGGGCCCTTATGCCGCAAATACAAAGCTATGCCTGCGGGAATTTTCAAAATCCTTGACGGATTGTGTTTATACCTGGTACACTACCTTGGCACCAGGGTCCATCTCCACCTGGGAAGAGATGGTTGAGAAGTTCTGCAGAATACCACTAAAAAACATTCGGAGGGCCTGGTGGACTTTGTTATAAGGTTCATGGATCTTTCCTTGGATTGCTACGACGAGCATGCTGAATCCATGTTGGTGGAGATTTGCATCCACAATATGCTGCCGGAGTTTAGAGCAGTATTGGAAAATTTAGGCATAAACCAGTTTGCAAAGCTCTCGGATGCCGTAAGAAAGACGACACAATCTGTGAAAGTGACGAGCTTTAGACCTCCCAAAGCTGATAGGCAGCAAGCACATCAAACCTTGGTTACTGCGGGAAACCAAAGGAATAGGCCGGGACAAAAAAGGCCTAGGGAGGAAGTTCCACCAGTCCCCTTCACCGTCAGAGAAGTCAATGCCTTGGTGGACCAGTGGGTGGCAGACGACATTTTAAGGCAATACCCTGTTAACAAAGAGCTGACTGAGGAAGACAAAAGAAACCCGCAATATTGCCGCTTCCATAGATACCTGCATCACTCCACTATGGCATGCCAATCATTGAGGAGGATAATTCACAAAAGAATTGCAGATGGGACACTGGAGTTCCCCAACAAGCCACAAACAATTAATGAAGATCCATTGCCACGTCACCAGTAGTAGGGCGCTGTGGCAGTAGTGATACACAACAGCGGCGAGACATCAGAAGACATCCCAGAGTCATCCGCAAGAGAGGCCACTATGAAAGCACTCTGCCGCAGCCATCGGTTCAAAAATTTATTCAATCAGCTCAGACTAAGCTTAGAAGCAAGAAAGGTTGCCACGGAAGCATTGGTTGCCATAGCAGCCAAGTCAGGAGCACAAGAGTGTTTCACTGCAGAAGCACAAGCCACTAAGTCCATTATGGAAGTCACTAATGTCATTACTTCAGTGATGAAGACATGGAGGTGTCGTACCCTGACCACCGTCGACCTCTCTATGTTACCGCATAAATCAATGAAGTCGCCGTGAGAAGAGCCTTGGTGGATATCGGGTCGTCGTTGAATCTCATCTCATTAAGTGTATTGCTGGCTGCGGGAATACCATGCAAAAGGATCAACAGCTCGCCAATGACCATCTCAGGTTTTGGCACTGCAAGTGAGGAAACCCTTGGTCATGTGCTGATAGATCTTAAGGTGGGACCCATAAAGTCCCTAACTTGCTTTCATGTGATCAATGCAACAACGTCATATCACATTCTGTTGGGGAGACCATGGCTCCACAAGCATCAAGTGGTGCCATCCACGTATCATCAGTGCATAAAGGGGAGGCTAAATGGAAAAATATTCAAAGTTGCCGCAAACCACACACCCTTTGACGAAACAGAGGCCCATTATGCGGAAGCTTCCCTTTATGATGAACTTGCCCCTGCCATGGAGGCCCAAGTTGCTAGGCCAATGGGAATCCCACTGCCACAATGGGAAACTATTCGAGATGACCCGAATTGGGACTTAAGGCAGGTGCTCGAACAAAAGAGGCAAAGGAAAGGAAAGGCTTCTACGTCGCAGTGCCACAAGACCGTCTATCCAGACGGTAAAGTTGTCTACCGCTTGTGAAGGTGCGCGGGGTCTTCTGCAATTGCCAGGTAGATACCATTGCCAGTAGCCATAAATAATGTTTCCTAGCAAATGATGAGCATGCGGCGGTGGAAGAAGAGAAAGACTCATCTGTGGCAGTCGATGAACCTCTGGAGGTCATAAATCTCAGTGATGATCCTGCAGTGCAACATCATGTTTCCATTTGTGCATCCCTCTGCCCTGAGGAAAAAAAGAAATTCACAAAGTTGTTAAGGGAATTTAAAGATGTTTTTGCCTGGAGTTATGATGAACTGCCAAGCTTGGACCCAAACATGGTGGCTCATTCTTTGAACATTCGGCCTTGCAGTAAACCAATGAAGCAGCATGCTAGAACATTTCATCCAGAAATAGAGGAGAAAATCAAAGAAGAGGTGGAGAATCTCTTAGCTGCGAGATTCATGAAGCCAATTCAGCAGCCAACTTGGCTGTCCAACATAGTCCCAGTAAAGAAGAAGAATGGCAAGATTAAATGCTGCGTGGATTTCAGAGATCTCAACAAGGCGTGCCCAAAAGACGATTTCCCATTGCAGAATATGGATCTCCTCATTGATGCCACTGCGGGGCATGCCATGTTTTCTTTTATGGATGGCTTCAGCGGCTATAACCAGATAAAGATGACCCAGAAAGATGTAGAAAAGACAGCATTCATAACTCCTATCGGTAATTTTTATTACACTGTGATGCCTTTCGGCCTAAAAAATGCGGGAGCCACTTAGCAGAGAGCCATGACAGCCATCTTCCATGATCTCATGCATTAGGATTTGGAGGATTATGTTGATGACATGGTGGTAAAATCGCGCACCAGAGAAGGTCACTTTGAAGCTCTGCGGCATGTCTTTGCCCGCTGCCCAATGTACAGTCTTAAGATGAACCCCACAAAATGTGCTTTCAGAGTCTCCGCAGGGAAAATTTTAGGGTTCCTAGTCCACAAACGTGGCGTTAATGTGGACAAGAGCAAAATTGATGCCATCATGGGAATGAAAAAGCCAGCTACAGTGAAGGAGTTAAAGAGCTTTCTCGGCAGATTGTCTTACATCAGGAGATTCATTCCTAGGCTCATGGCAAACACTGCTGCTTTTGCCTCATTGCTGAAGAAAGACAAACCTTTCATTTGGAAGGATCCCCATGAAGAGGCATTCCAGCACCTTAAGAAGCAGCTCATGACTCTACCAGCGGTGCAAGCTCCTATTCCGGGAAAGCCGCTGTGGCTATACCTTGCTATGACAGACGCGCCAATAGGGGGCCTACTAGCCCAGCTTAATGAAAGAGAAGAAGAATGCCCAGTGTACTACATTAGCCGAGCCCTGCAGGATGTTGAAAAGAAATACCCCAAGGTGGAAAAAATGTGTCTAGCATTGATTTACGCATCTCAAAAGTTGCGGCCCTACTTTTTGGCCCATGAAGTACATCACATGACTAAGTCAAACCCGATTCGCTATCTCCTCGCAAAGCCCATGTTGACGGGAAGACTAGCTAATTGGTTGCTGCAGTTATCGCAATACACCATCATCTGCCATAATCCTTCTACGGTAAAGGGCCAAGCTGTGGCAGACCTCCTTGCACAATTCCCAGGTGACGACGACCTCGACATAACAGTTGAAGTGCCTAGTGCAGCAGAACAAGTGGCCACCGCAGAACCAGAGGAAGTGTATACGATGTACTTTGATGGGTCAGCCACTGCAGAAGGGGGAGGTGCAGGTATCGTGATATTGGACAAGAAGACTCAATCAACTACTTTGTCCTATAGACTTGATTTTCCATGTTCCAATAATGTTGCCGAGTACGAAGCATACATCATTGGTCTCCTTGCAGCAAAAGAAAAGGGAGTTAAGCACGTGAGAGTGGCAGGAGATTCGAACTTGGTGATTAGCCAGGTCCTAGGCGATTTTGCGCTGAAAGAACCAAATTTGGCACCCTATAGGGCTATAGCTCAGGAACTGGAAAAATCATTTTCAAGCTTTGAAATTCGCCATCTCCAAAGAGGCGAGAACAGATATGCGGACTCCTTAGCCACCCTGGGGTCAAGATTCTCATTTCCTAGAGATGCCGCAGAGTTCAAAGTGATTAAGAGGAGTGCCCCTGTTACAACTTTGCAGGAACCAAAGATCTCTGGCAAAAGCGAAGATTGGAGGGTCCAACTTAAAGAGACCCTAATTTCTGTTGACCCTCCTTCTAACAAGGAAGTCAAGGATTATGCATTGGTCAAAGGAGAATTGTACCGTAGAATGCCAGGCGGAGTTCTTGCCAGATGTGTGCACGAGGACAAGGCACCCGCAATATTGGAAGAGGTGCATACAAAAGTTTGCGGAACAGCTTCCGAGGTCAGTTTGTACAGAAGATTACAAAGGATAGGCTACTACTGGCCCAAAATGAAGGAGGAATCTTCCGCAGTACAGCAGAGTTGTGACAGGTGCAGCCCACTCTTTGAAACCCTGGAGTGTATGGTAGTGGACGTCATGGGAGATTGGCGGCAACCCCTCTTGGATTACTTAATTGAGGGATTACTACCGGAAGACCCTAAGAAAATGTATGCCCTCAAAAGGTCCGCAAAAAGGTTTTTTTGTAGATGGTGGGATATTGTTCAGAAAAGGCTTTAATGGGGAACCATTAAGGTGTCTTTCCACAGTAGAAGCCGGCACTGTTATGGCAGATAAACACTCCGGAGACTGCGGAGAGCACCAAGGAAGGAAGAAATTGTACCAGCAATTGGTGGCTTGTGGCTATTATTGGCCACATATGAAAAGAGATTCAAAGGAACATGTGAAGAAATGCCGCACTTGTCAGATGCACGGGGAATTATTCACACTCACCCTTCTGCATTACAAGACATGAGGACACCTTGGCCCTTCCATACTTGGGGGTTTGATCTAATTGGACAAATTCATCCGCCGTCAGATGGGAAGAATTGGATCCTTGTTGCCACAGAGTATTTTACAAAATGGGTAGAAGCAATGCCTCTCTGCAAGGCGACTGGAGATGCCGTATCAAAATTCATCAAAGAGTTCATTATTTGCAGGTTCGGAATTCCTTACAAAATAGTAACTGATAACGGCACTCCATTCGTCAATCAAAAGGTGAAAAAACTTTTGAAGGCATACAAGGTCAAGCACAGGAGGTCAACAACTTATTACCCCCAAGGGAACGGGCAAGCCGAGGGAACTAACATAGTGTTGCTCAAAATCCTCAGCAAAATAGTGTATGAGTATGAAGGTGGTTGGAGCGAGCACCTCCCAGACGCATTATGGGCTTACCACGTGGCACCAAGATCCTCTACAGGCTTCTCGCCATACTCCCTGGTCTACGGCAGTGAGGCAATCCTACCTGTAGAGCTCGTAGTATCAACTGCCAGAATCTGGGCTTCCATTGAGCTTGATAGTTCGGTGGCAATGTGTGGGCAAAAAACAATGCTAGATCTAGAGAGCATAGATGAAGCCAGAAATATGGCAGTAGAGAATATGAGGAGGTACCAGCAAACCATGGCCAAGACCTACGACAGAAGAGTCAAACCGAAGGTATTTTCACAAGGACAGTTGGTTCTTAAGGCCGTAGACCATGTGAGAAGGAATCTTTCCAAGCCTTCCAAGTTTGCCCCAAGTTGGGATGGGCCCTATGCCATTGAGGAGGCCTTTGAAAGTGGGTACTACAGAATTAAGGAGGTGTGGAGGAAGCAGCGTGGTCCGAATTAGTCAACGCAAAGTGGCTGAAGCCCTACTATTGCTAGAATGAATATTGTTCGAGTAGGTCTCTCTTTATTGCCCATGAGAGGAGATCCCCTATACTGGGTCTTTTTGTTTACTACTTAGATAAATACAAAGAGAGTATCATTTGCCACAAAATACTTCTTTGCATATACTGCAGATACACAACTGCACCTAACACACACATATGAATATTTCACACATATGGATATTCCACACACACATAAATATCCCACAAATAAAATACTTCACATATAAGTATTTCAAACATAAAAAAGGGTCAGATATGAGCACCCTATGCCAAACACAGCCATGAAGGCAAACTGTCCAAAATTCTAAAGTTCAAATAAAAGCATAAAGCACACACAATCATCCTTCAAAGTCGAAACCCACATTATCGCGCTTGTTGAGTCGAAGATAGGCATGCATGCAGTTGCCGCGCTCATCTGCAAACAACACTTCATGAATAGACTCCTGCTCTGCCTCAAGAACTTTAATACGATCCTCAGCCTCGCTAAGCTATCTCAGGAGAGTATTTCTCAAATGGTGGACCTGCCTCAATTCGTTGCCAAGGTTGTAACTTTGCCGAACCTCAGGGGAGTAAAAGAATTTTGTGGTAGCATGCGCATGTGCCACGGCCTCAAGGTGGGATTGAAATACGGCAACATCAAAACCAACAACAGAAGCATCATAAATGGGACTCTGCCATCGGAAGAGAAGATCCTCGGACACGGAGCTAAGTGGTGTCTGACCCATTTTCCTAACAAAGCAGCATAACAAGTCCAAATTAAAGTTTGCAGTAGTAGGTCCCACTCTGACCTGAGAACCAAACTGTGGCAGAAGTTTGGCGATCTTTTCTGCCCAAGGCACCAAGGAAGGCTGCACAAAGTAGGGAGTACCTGGCACCGGCAATGGATCGTCATCGAGGCCTGGAAAGTCTTCAGGTTTGAGGGAATCAAGTGGTGTGGCCTTCAGTCTACCAATCAAGTCTTCCACAGCAGCGGCGCTGTCCTGGGTCACCGCAGCAGTGCCATCTTCCAAGTCAGCCACAGCAAGTGTTTCTCCTTCTGCGGCAGAATTCTACCAACTTAGTAATGTATATATAAAAAAAAATGAAATGGTGTTGTACCTTGACTACCCACTGCAACAACACCATCATGGCCATCCGAGAAACCAACGTTGCCATCCTTTTCTAGAAGCCGTGAGGCCAACTGCGGGAGTACCTCCTTCCATAGCCATTGCTGTAGTATTGTCCTCCATCATAGGGGCATCCTCATGTGTAGAAGTTGCAACGACATCTTCAGCCATGGAAGGCTTCCCTGCGGCACCAGAAGGAGTGGAAGAATCCCCTGTTTCAACAAATAACCCAAGCCCAACAACTCTGAAGTCACCACAGATTGCAGTGTGCCAAAAAAAAAAGAGGCAACAAAAAAGATGCAGAATGACTAAAAAAAAAAGGTTAACCCTACCAAGGAGCTGGTTATCTTTTACCACGGAAGAATCAGTGCCATGATCAAGGCCATCCTCTGCCATAGATGAATCAGCGCCATGTTCAACCACTGTGGTGGCATCAATAGGGGGATCACCACCTATGAAGATGAGACATCAAGCAAAAGGCAACAAAGACCGAGATGATAAAAAAGAAAAAAATAAAACAAATAAAAGGGCACCTACTGGGAATTGCATCTTCCACATTTGCAAGCTGAGCAAAGGGGTTAGGAATGGTTGCAAGTTGACTAAAAGTACCCGCAGTGACGATAGGGATAGCAAGAAGGGTAGATTCAGGAACACCTAACCAAGCGATAAAAGAAGGAAAAGGTTCAAAGGAGTAAGGAGGAGCCCCAAGGATGTTCAAGAGATCGAGTACTCTACACAAGCAGTTGGAAACTTACCAGAGCGATCCACGGCCAAGGGCAGAACATCAGAAAGGGGTTCAGAAGAAGCATCATCCAGTCCTACACTAGTGATCGAGCCAAAAACAACCCTATTTTTATGGCTATTTTACTATGTTTTTGGATCAATTTATGCTTAAATATATATTATTTTGTTAATATTTGTGATTTTAGTCTTTATGAGATGTGAAATTGATAATTTGATAATTTGTTAATTTTCACTACTTTTGGAGCTATTTTGATGACTTTTTACACAGATATGAGCAAAGTAATTTTGAGTATAGATTTGGAGATTCGAAGTTCGTGTTGGAAGATTTATTGAACACAAATTGAAGATTTGAAGACCATTGAAGAATAATTTCAAGAGCAAGAATTGAAGAATGGAGCTTTAATTGCGAAGAATTGAAGACAAGCCATGAAGAAGTTCGGAAGCTAAGGAATATTGGATATTTAATATGGGAAAATACTTACCCATATAAATCATTAATTGGAATTAAAATTCCAATTAATGACTCCTATATTCAAGGAAATATCTAAATTTCCGTAGATTCCCGATTCTAGTCCTAACATGATTAGGATTCAGCGCAGTTTCGGTAGAAAAATCATAACTTTCTCCTCAGACCTCCGTTTTAGGCCCATGAGTAGGCGTTGGATAGCTAACTCCGAGATCTACAACTTTTTTTGAAGCCCAAGACCCAGTTCTGCCATCTTCAAGCCCAAAAATGATGTCGAAGTCCCTACACAAATTCAGCAAAATTTCAGGATCCTATTTTGACTTGGATTCTACTCTAGGAAGACTTTTAATCTAACTTAGAGTCTAAGTTAGACCCAAAAACGTCCTAGACTCCTTTCCTACTTAGACTTGGAGCCTTGGGGGTTATTTCCACTATAAATAGCCACCTTAGGTCTAGGTTTTTAATGTATGTAGATCTAGAGATTTTATTTTGAAGAATTGTTAAAGATTTGGAGGAGAAAGCCTTAGGAGCCGCCGCCCCCCTCTTCTTCCCATCTTAGATAAGTTTTTCTTCTTTTCTTTGGATGCTCACTCAATTCATGAGTGAGTAATCCTTTTCTTTTCTCCAATGTAGAATTTAATTGATCTCTTGACTTATATCATGGTGAGATTTTGTGCTTTTATATGAAAATTAATAGGGTATTTCTTAATATCTCTGCATGAATTCTATGTTGCTTGTTTTGATGGATTGAAGCTAGCACTTTCTTGATAAATTAAGTAGCATTAGCTAAATTAAATCTTGAAGGATCTTCGGATTTAATTGTTTGGTAGCAATTGGAAGCGAAGGATCTTCCTTCCGAGGGATTTAAGAATCTTTGACCAATTTTTAATTGCCCATTGTGCTTGTAAATTACTAGATCTTAATGCTTTATTCTTGAGTAATTATCACACTGGATCAAGAGGTAATTATTTAAAGAATAAAAGGGATAATTCACACTGGATCAAGAGCTTTATCTAATTAAGGTAATTTAGGATTAAATTCCAAGCAAGCTATCCATTGTTTTCATAATCTTTAGATATCAATGATCCATGGTATTGTTGTCAAGAGGGATATTAATTCTATGTTGGAGGGTTCTCTTAATTATTTTCTCAATTTATCTTCTGCTTTCTAATTAATTGTTTTCTTTCATTTTCTTGATTGCTTTCTTAGATAATCTAAATTGCTAGTTTGATTTGATTCAATTTTACTATCAAAATCTTCTTTATTTTATTTGTTTGTTTTAAGAAAAAGAATAATAACCTATCTCTCTGTGGGATCGACCCCTACTTGCCCTAGCTATCTTTAGTTAGTAATTGTTGGGATCTTTAATTTCATGATTTGCTGACGACCGATTAACTAGCCTGTCACCAAAACACACTATAAGTAAAAAAAAAAAAAGAAGGAAGAAGGAAGGAGATGGGGAAAGGCAAGGCTCGCACAAAGTTACGTACCGGGGGTTGATTAGATGAAGTACTCCCTGATTTGGAGCCATGTGTCAATCTCACACCCGCACGGCCAGGAGTAGATGTACCAGACTTGGCGACACTAGCTCTAATCCTTTTAGCAGTAGAGGAGCCAGCTGCAGGATCAGCAATCACCTTTGGCTTGAACTTGCGCTTACGCCCACTCTGTGAGGAAGTTGTAGACTTCGCACTTTTCTCTTTCGGTGCAGCAGGTTTCACACTTCCCTTCTTGGAGGAAGTTGGCTTGGCATTTTTTTGTGTGGAAGTATCAAGCTCAACCACCTCAATGGAAGCGTTATCATCACTGCCATCATCAGAATCATCATCATCACTGTCGTCACCTCTGGCAGGCTTAACCTTAAGGTCAACAGTTCGCACCACACCTTTCTCAGCTATAAGCCCGGGCACACCTGAAGACTTGCCCCACAACACCCAACCGTCTTTGGTTAGTTCATAGTACCTTGTGTGATGGTGGCGTTTCACGAATATCTTATAAAGGTCGGCTGATAGCAGCCTACTGCTACGGTCAGCAGGTGGTCTAGGGAGAGGCTTGGCTGCCGAGTTCACAAAAGCACCAAAGTCAGATAGGAAGCGAGCCCAATACTCGACCATATCCGGGGTCATCACATACACGTATGCATCACCCAGCACCATTAGCTTAATCTCAGTTAATGAGCAGCGAACTCGGAGAGGCTGAAGCAGAAACTCATTGATGCATTGAGGCAAAGGAGGAAGCGCACGATGGGGTGCCAATGGGATGCCCTGGTCGTAGCCAAATTGCCGCATCACGCGGTCTGGGCGGTAGCTCGTCACCCCAAAGCGGTAGCTCGTCACCCCAAAGGTGCCAACCAGAGACAGAAAGGGCAAAGACCTCGGAGTCACACAAACATGGGCCTCCAAGGAAGCTAAGTCAGCACCAGTCACTATAATCTCACCAGGAATCGAACCTGTTGGCATCAAAACGCTGCTAATTGGAGGCTAAATAACATAGTCAGGAGAATCGTCGTAAGATCGTCAAGTAAACTCCTCGGGATTATTAAATACAACATGTAGGCGAGTGTACTCAGTAGAAGGCACTTTCTTGCTAATCCAAAGGCAAGCATGGGGATAGCCTCCAAGGGTAAAGCCGCCATGACTGCCCCACGGGCAGGAGTGCCGAGTAACAATGTCCTTTTCAAAATTAAGCGGGACGACAAACCCAGGATAGTGTTCATATAAGAATACTTGTAGAAGCGGATATGACACGTCGCTTTCTATGAGAAAGAAACCCCCGCCCTCTATCTCATCATCAAAGAAGGTGTCAAGTTGATAATAAAGTGTACCAAGAACCAAAGGTGCCAATGGAAAGGATAAACCTCGAGACAGCTTTATAGCGACGCGAACCAACTCAATCAAAATTCTGTCACCAGGGAAGCCACCAAATACAAACTTGCTTAGCCACAATAGTACAAATACGACCCTACGGTGGAGAATGGACATGTTATTGTTAGGCTTGCCATAGTGTTGCAGCCAGTCGAAGAGCTTTGTTGTCTTGGCATCATTAAATTTCTTGCCTGCAGAGATAGTACTATGAGTAGCTAAAAACAACACCTCGATAGCCTGCTCGTCCTCATCCAAACTAACCAAAACGCGGATCAAGGTCCCCAAGGACAGGGAGAAGAGTAGCGACAGCAACGTCCTCAAGAGTGACTGTTATCTCCCCAAACGCCGCAATGAAAGTATGGGTAGAATTATTCCATCTCCGCAACAGAAAACCCAGTGCTTCAACATCAACAAAAAACCGCCCTTTCCTCGCCAGGCAAATGACGTCAAAGACACGGGCCCCTGTCAAAAGGTTTCTAAACCCAGCATCTGCAAATTCCCTATCAACCCATTTAGCCCAAAGAATGTTGAAAGAACCAACTGAAAACACAGGCTGAATGGTGGCTGGAGTCATATCCCCTCTCCCTAAGCGAGCCCGATATGTTTCCTCAATGACAAGAAACCAGTTTTCATCACACGCACCAGCAATGTACTCGTTAACCAGGTGATAACTCCCTTGTGCAGACGTAGTGTCCTCCAACGCTCTATCCTTGTCAAAGTCCAGCATGCAATCTGACACTTCTATCCAAGCATCATATAGCGAATCAACTTGCGGCGAGCCCGCTTGCTTTGCCATAGGTGCTGCAAGATGTTCCAAACACAATCAGAAAGGAACAGGTGGACCAGATTTGGTCAAAATGAATTCGAGAAAAAGAAAGCTCACGTGCTGGAAAACAAAACTACTACAAGTTGCGGCAACAAACAGGCAATATACGACAGTAAAAGGCGCAACAGCTGAAGTACTTACGCAGCAGTAGTAATGAGCAAGCAAGGCTATGGCAATGAAGAAGAATTCGCAGTAACACAAAGTTAGAATTAACTTACTGCAGCAGAAGTAAGAAAGATCCAAAAAGGAGGCTACAAAGCCTCTGCCGCAAAATTCATGGCGAAATCAGAGTGCGAGAGACCTTGGTAGACAACAATAAAAAGAATTCACCATCAAAGGCAAAGCAGAAAACTCCAAGCAATTAACACCACTACCACAAGAAGAGACTCCAAACAGTGTCAAGAATCGACAAATGGAAACAATGAAATCTCAAGAAGCAGAGGCAAGGTCGTGGTCAACAGCCAAAGCGAAGCCAAAATTAGCAAGAAGTCACATGAACCCCACCAAGCTGCCGCGATTAAGAATGGCAAACAGCAAATGACAACAGAAGGAGCAGGAAACTCTGACTCATAGCAATGGGCTTAGCACCCAACGACAACTAGAAAGCTATGGCAACTAGGACCATGGCAGTGGGTTCTGGCGGCAGTAAACAGAAAACCCATGATGTTGCCAATAAAGAAAAAGGGGAAAGTGCGACAAAACCCTAGCTTGCCACTACCAAAATTAGCGGCAAGCAGAAGCCCAAGAGCCTCAGCAACGATCGCCCCGACAATGGCCATCACTGCAGCCAGCCGCGACAAAACCAGGCCGCGCTAGGGCGCTGACGACGAAGCCAGACTGAGCGGCTCCCCAACAAAAAAATACGAAAAAAAAGAAAGGAGAAGAAGGCAGGAGATGAGATGTAATGGAGAAGGAGATGAAATTACCTGTTGAAGCTTGAAGCGACACGATCAGATCAGAGAGAAGCAGATGCAAGAGAAGGAGAGAGGATCATGAGAGGTAAAAAGGTGGGAGAGAAAAAAAGATTTAAAAGGAGAGGATAAGTAGCGAAGGAAGCATAGGCGTCGGGTTCAGAAAAAAAAAGAAATATATAGAAAAATATAAATAAATATAGGGGAATGATGAAGGTAGTGGGAGCGTAGGTCTTGGATAAAAAAAAATTTTAAAAGCCTCTAGATGTTCTACCCCATATATGTATGTATACATAATCTTGGAATATATGCATATATGGGACATTTGAGGCTTAAATTCAATGAAGGAAGGAGAAGAGGGCAGCAGTGGCCATAATTAGGTTGTTTGACGATTGGCATCCCTAACAGGCAAAGTTAATTCCCAAAAGCAAAGACAACCTATAATCCTTTGGAAACAAGAAGGATTTGATGGAGTCAGGCATCCTTTGAAGAACAAACTAGCATGTGAAGGGTTTATTTTCTCGGTAAAGAAAGCATCACTCTGAACTAGCAGTAGAAGCTGTCACTGCAGGAAGGTCTTGTCAAAAGAGAGCGTTCCCGCCAAAAAAGGCCAGATTTGATCTCCTTCAAACTCGATTGTTTGAGTTCAAGACCCGCATATTGCAAGTCTCTCACTCAAAGGGGGCTAAATGTTAGGGGCAAAAATGGGGAAACCCAAAGCCCACAAGAGGGCCCAAACACGCATCATACAATCAAGGCATATTTGTCCCAACACACACTTAGGTGACCCTATGCATACACAAGGGTTCACTATTTCATCACATTCATAGGCCTTGCTACAAGTCCACCACATTTAGTGGGCCACCAACATACTTCACACACTAAAAAGTAGCCCAATATGCTTCACAATCACTCAATTGGGCCCACAAAACACATACACATGCATTTGAGGCCCAAACCAAGCCTATGGCCCAATGAGTCACAAGCAAAAGCCAAACTCCACTACATCAACACATAGAGACAAAGATTCCACATCAAAGAGTCTTCACCATCACATGGCAGTAGTTGCAGCGCCGCGTAAGGGGAAGCCTGAGATGCTGCAGGGAAGATGCCTAAGACGGAATATTGCCGAAGGGAGTAATCTTTGCTTAACCCCATATTTGATTATATCATAAGAAGCTAATCTTTACAAACAAAACACACTAATCCTTGGATTTGCAGGGAACGTGGACCAAGACCACGAAGCGGGAAAGCACTTTGAAGGAGTAGCTTGGATGGCATGTGAAGAAGGGAATCTGCCATGGGTTATTTTTGGAAGAGACAACATGCTTGGGAGTTGCTCTTTGTTTCAAAGATAACGCCATGGCAAAGAAGGGAAAGAATTCCGCAGCGGTTGACTTGCTGCTAGGAATCTCAGAGATGAAGTCGACCAGGCACCCGAAAAGGCAAAATAATTCAAAAGGCAAGAAAAGAAAATCTGCGCATAGACCCGATATGGAAGATGCCATGGCAGAGGGTAGGTGGAATCTTCGGCAGGAATCATGGCCGTGGAAGGCACCATAACGCAGTCGGGTCCTTATAAATAGACGCGGGAAAGGCTTCTTCTCCAACACTCTCAGAGCTTCCTCTCACTCTGGAAATTGCTTCCATATTGTTTTTCTTTAATCTCTTTCCCTTTATCAAGGATTCCCATCTTCTTTCTTCAAGCCCATCTTTCAAAGTGTAATTCCCATTGGTTTAAAGTAAATAAAATGCATTTTCTTCTCTCAATCATAAGTTTGGAATGATCCTCTGTTTTGGGAACCAAGTAACAGGGGGTAACAGAGCTCCTGTCATCTTCTCCAAAATCCAAGTTTTGCGGTAAACACCCCTCCACTGCAGTATTTTAGCCGCTGCAATGTGCTTCCTCCTAAGTCTACTGCTGAGCTTGTCCTTTAAGCGTGGCTTACTTTAGCTTATCGCGGAAATATTTTATTTCTTATCGTTTCCTCTCGAAAATCCCTTTTTTCTATTTGGAAAAGGGAGTCATCCCAACCCGTTGGAGTCGAGACTGGTTAGCCCACACTCTTCGCACAAAAAGCTCCCCACATATATAACATGTATGACTGTCACAACGTGCGGGTCCGGGGTCCGAACCCTTATGTTTAACGACTTAAGGGAAAACTACTAAACCTGGCCTAAAGGAGTCGCCACTAATCTTTTTTTCTTTTTTTTTTTTTACCTAGGTGTGATTAGCCACCTACTAATTATTAGACGTAATGTATCACGAGCTTGGCGACAGACACACTAAGTCTAATACTACGGTCTACGAACAAAACCTAGGTCCCGGAGTTGGTTACGTGTGGGGAAGGATTAGCACCCCCACAATGCCCTCCAATATGACGGTACTGAAAGTCTAACACTAATCTGAGGAAAATCCTAAATTGGTTGCTTTTAATCTTAAATGCTTAATCTTAATCTTTTCGTGTTTTCTTAAGTCTTAAAACCTTTTATTTCCTTAAATGTGAAAATATGACAAGCTTGACCCTTTGACCGAGAGGGCATTTTTGGAAATTGTAAGTAAACTCAAATGCGAAAATGGAGAAACTGAACCTTTCACCGAAGGGGCATTTTTGGAAGACAAGGCTAAACTTAGATGCAAAAATATAAAAAGCTGGCCCTTTGACAAAAGGGTATTTTGGAAAAAGAAAATACTAGACTTAAATGCAAAAAGATGAAAATGACCCTTCGATCGAAAGGGTGTTTTTAAATATTGTAAGTAAACTCAAATGCGAAAATGAAGAAACTGAACCTTTCACCGAAGGGGCATTTCTGGAATACAAAGCTAAACTTAGATGCAGAAATATAAAAAAATGGCCCTTTGACCGAAAGGGTATTTCTGGAAATAAAAACTAAACTTAGACAAAAAGACGAAACTGACCCATTGACTGAAAGGGTATTTTTTGGAAAACAAAACCAAACCTAGATGTGAAAAATATGAAACTGACCCTTTGACCGAAAGGATACTTTGGGAAAAGAAAACTAACTTAGATACGAAAAAGTTGAAATTGACCCTTCGACCGAAAGGGTATTTTTGGAAAAAGAAAATACTAAACTTAAATGCAAAAAGACGAAAATGACCCTTCGACCGAAAGGGTGTTTTTGGAAAAAGAAAATACTAAACTTAAATGCAAAAAGACGAGAATGACCCTTTGACCGAAAGGGTATTTTTGAAAAAAGAAAATACTAAACCTAAATGCAAAAAAACGAAAATGACCCTTCGACAGGGTATTTTTGGAATAAGAAAGGAACCGATGACCTCTGGAGAACAAAAACTTTGACAAGAACTTTCCCGTAAAGAAACCAACTTTTGAAAATGTTTTGATGGGAACCTTCCCTAAAATAACTTGATTTTTTTTGAAAATGCATTAATGGGGACTTTCCCAAAAACAAAAACTTTAAAACCTTCTCTTTTCGATTTTCCCTTTTTTTCTTTTCAATTAATTTTTTTTTTTGAGTTTTTCTTAATGATTCTTTCCTTAATTAGTCCAATTAAGCCCATCCTTAATTACTGTTGACCCCTAACTCTGAATTTAGTGGGTCCACCTAAAAGGATGCAGATGATACATGAACCGTCGATTTGATTAAGGAAACTGAGTATTTATTCTCAGGGCCACTCCATAAATCAACTGATCCGGTCTCCGGGGTGATTTATAAAGTGGTCCTAACCTTGGAAATCTTGTGGAGGGGTATTCCATCTTCGGAGTAAATATTCAATACCTTTATTATTAAACTCGAATGGCATTTGATAATGTGCAGGATGATTAATCATGAAGTAAACAAGTGTTCAACCGAGGCCGCTACATAAAGCACAACCCGACATTTCGGCGCAATTTATGAAGCGGTCTCAACCTAGAGAGTCTCTTTCTAGGAGAGTCTCATCTTCGGGTATAAACACAAGTTCACTGAACATTCATAAATAGGTAATTCATGATGCATGATGCAAATGTAAATCCTAATCAATTAGGATCCGATCGGGTTTGGCGGGTATGTATAAAACCTTCTTCCTTCTTCCCCAAAACCAAACCCTAACATCCATTTCAAGACCTAACAGCGCCGCCGCTCCTCATCTTCTCCCTTCATCGCTACAACTTGTCTCCACTGCCGTTCACAACTCCGAATCCTCCGTAAAACCTCTCTCTTCCCTTCGAAACCAAATCCTTGAACCAAAACTCAAAAGACCAACCCAAACTCAACCGAAATACCCCTAAACCGAAACCTGAAAACTCCAAATCCCGGTGGCGGTGAACCAATCTCTTCCTTCTATACTCTCAAATCCCCAAGGTAATTTTAACAAAAGAGGTCAACAAACCAAATACCCAAATTTTAAAACCCTAGCCTTTTCTTTTCCAAACCCTCTGCTTCTTTTTTTTTTTTTTCATTCGAATCTACTACTTCTAAACCTTGACAAACGAGGCTTTTTGCAAGAAGGAATGGAGGAATCGAGCCTAGCATGGAGCTCAGCTACCCACTCCATTCAAGAAAGGTAAACCTGCTCTTTGCTTCTATATTTTCTTCTTTATTGTCAACAAAAACCCCCATGAACTGTAGCAATGTCTCTATCTTTCAAACCCTCCAAACCTCCAATTTCTCCACTCTTCTCTGTGAAAAAAACCTTCCTAAACTCTCAAACCCTTTTTTTTATTCTCTGTAATTTTTTTATTGCTAAATACTAGAACCCAGGAAAAAGATGCTCAAAACAAAGTTGTCTCCTCTTCTCCACCCAAAAAAAAAAAATTCGTGTTCTCTTTCCTCTTTTTCTAAGTGAAAGTGTGGAATATATAGCTCCCAGGACCTCCATGCTAGCCGTGGATCAACTTTGATCTAGTGGTCCTTCCATTTTTATTTTCTGATTTTTGTTGTTAATTTATTTTGTCTCTTTGTGTAGGTGTCCCCTTGAGGAGAGAAACCGTGTAAGGACTACCCATTACCACGATTTGTTCTTCTCTCCCTTTTGTTTGTTTTTGGCAACTCCCATCTTGCTTCTCACGTGCTTCTCTCTTGCAGGTGCACTTGCTGACTTGGACCAATTGGAAGGGTCTCAAAACCTAAGAAGCCAATTATCCACTGCCAACAGCTGAGGTAGTTGTCTTTTTCCAGAATTTTCATGTGACTCAGTTGATATGCTCTGTTTAGCTTAGTTTTGAGACTGAAATTGAATCTTTGTCGCATTGTATTTGCCTTGTTGAATAGACTATGCTTAACCTCAATGTCTTGTTTTCTTGACTTCTGTGTTGGAACTTGTTTTCCTTTGAACAAAACATGATAAAGTGGCATTTAGAGGTGTTCGGTTCTTGTATTCCTGGTGCATGAAATGATACCTGACATGTATGATCAAAGCATGAGGCTCTGATCCTGGAATTCTGAGGCTTTTATGTGTATTGAGCTAATGTCTTGAAGGTGATTTCTTGCTGGCCTTTTCAAGCAACTGCCCTTGTCGACTTTGTCCTTGATCAATCACTGAACTTGCTACTGCCTGCCTTGTCTCGAGTCCCATGTTGCTTTTTCTATTCACCTATGTAGTGTATGGATTGAACTAGCCTTTTACTTGCATTTGATCTTTTGTTGCCACGCCATTCACTTGTTGAAACATTTGCATGATCCTCCCTGCTTTTAGTTGCTGCTTTGTGTGGTAAAAATGTAACATGTGACTGCTTGGAATGTTGTTAAAATGGGATGAAAATATTTGTGCAGTGATGAGGATGCCATGTATGCAAATGCCCTGAACTGTATATGAAAGATTTTGCTTTCTTTTTTGCTTAGAAATGGATTGAGCGGGTGCTGTTTTGAGTGGTGAAAAACCATAAAATGCCTAATGGAATAATGATGAAGCAATGAACATACTTGTGTAATGAATATGTGCAAAAAAAAAAAAAAACTGAATTATTATAACTGTGCAGGATGCTTAATGAGAAATGCTTGCTAACTGAAAAATGCTTATAGAATGCATTCTATGTGATGTATTATGCTGCAAATGTATATGAACGTGATGATATGCCTGAAATTGATACTGGACATGTAGGAATGAGGTGTTAAAGTAAACATGATGCATGCTAGATAAGAGCGAGCTTGATATCCAATCTTTTTATTTCCTGCTTAATATGGTTGATTGAGCTAAAAAAGACTCTATTTTTATGATCATTTTCTTATGCTTTTTGGTATTTATATGTGTATTTTAACCCTATTTTATAAGTATTTGTGTTTTTAGGTCTTGAAGACAAGAAAAGTGGAAACTTGTTAATTTTCACTAGTTTTGGAGCTATTTTGATGACTTTTTACTCAAATATGGACTTAGCAATTTTGAGTATGGATTTGGAGATTCGAAGTTCGTGTTTGAAGATTTATTGAAGATAATTTGAAGATAATTTGAAGATTTGAAGACTATTGAAGAATTATCTCAAGAGGCAAGAATTGAAGATTGGAGCTTAAATTGCGAAGGATAGAAGACAAGTCAAGAATAAGCCCGGAAGCTAAAGAATTTTGAATATTTTATATGGGATAATACTCAGCCCATATAAGCCACAATTGGAGTTAAAATCCCAATTTGTGGTGCCTATATCCAAGGAAATATCCAATTCCCGCATATTTCGATACTAGTCCTAACAGGACTAGGATTCAGTGCAGTCTCTGTAAAAAGGCCATAACTTTCTTCTCAGATGTCCGTTTTAGGCTCGTGAGTAGGCGTTGGAAAGCTAACTCCGAGATCTATAACTTTCCTTTGAAGTCCAAGACCCAGTTCTGCAATCCTCAAGCCCAAAATCACCGTAGAAGGCCCTGCACGAATCCAGAATTTTTCAGGATCCTATTTTAACTAGGATTTTGGTTCTAGCAAGACTTTTAAGCCAACTTGGAGAACAAGTCATCCTCTAAACCGTCCTAGACTCCTATCCTACTTAGAATTGGAGTTTCTAGGGTTATTTCCACTATAAATAGCCACCCTATGTAACACATACACACACACAATTCACAATCACAATTCTAGATCTATTTTTCTCTTCTAGTTTTAGTTTTTCTTCTAGTTTTTAGGCTAGGGTGCCGCCACCCTCTCTAATCATAGAGGGGTGCGACATACCTAGGGTTTTTGCAAGGAGATTCCGCCCCTCCAAGGTCTTGTAAGTTTTCTTAAGCCTCTCATGGATTTTCCTAAATCCATGAGTAGCTAAATTCTTAATACTTCTTATCCTTTGGTGAATTCAATCAATTGATTATGGTGAGATTTTTGTGCTTATAATTTGATATTTGTTTTTGATAGATAGTATGTTATACTCTGTTTTATTACACGATTTTGATTTTTTTTTTTATTTATGCGGCCGATAAAGAGATAATTTGAAAGATCTTCAGTTAAATCAAACAAGATGGTTAGCCCCTGAGTTTGATTGTTTGGTAGCAAATTGAGGACGATTAGCCTCGTCTAAATGGGTTTAGCATGCCAGCGACCAAATTTATTTGATTGTTGTATGGTTTTGCTTGTTAAGCATGTGTGAAAGAAACTAATATTTTAGTTGCTCTTAATGCTTTGTTTCTTGGCAAATCTTTAAGCCTTAGCCGGTAATTGATTAGTTAAGAAGTAAAAGGGTAAAATAAGTCTTAGCCGAGATTTTACTAAAAAGAATGTTAGGGTTTCCCTAGACCAGTTATCATCAAGGATTTAATATTGAATTCATCTTTTAAATCAAGGATCCATAGTTAATTTGATTGATTTCTACCATTGGAGAAGAAGTATGCTATTTAATTATTGTTCAAAAATGATGAACAAGGCTCGGTTTTTTATGAGTTTCAAAAGCAGGAGAAAGGGTCGATCTTGGGTGGTATTCTTCAAGGTCAGTCCCCCTTCCCCATCGTTTTCTTTTTCTCTTAACAAACGATCAAATCCACTTACTTTCTCTTTCTAAGGTTTGCGGCTCTATCATGTGTGTTTTTCAATGAATGGGAGAGATGAAAGGAATATCAATCCATTTTTACATTTCTTTCAGAGAAAGATGTGCTTCCCCGAAAATGAAGAGAGAGAGAGCCTCCATCTCTGTGTGTGAGGGAATTAGCGAATGAGAGAGACTGTTGAAAGAGAGAAGAATTTTCCCCCTTTTCTCGTTAGGACCAGGTGAAGATAATCACTAACTCAACATGAGCTGTCCAGGAAAAACATTCCCTGCTTTGCCGGTTTCCCCTTTCCATTCCCTTCGATTTTCCCTTTTGACTCCTCTCTACTCCCAGCTAACAGATTTTTTGTCCCTTTGTACAGGTGTATTTGCCATCGAGAATGGGATAAGAATGAGTTGGGATGGTAAGGAATCTTTTCAGCTTTGTGAATTTTCCTTCATTCTGTTATAACCGAGTGCAATTTTGCTTGTGCTGAATTGGGTTTGTTGATGCTTGCTTGTCATGAGGAACTTATAGGATTGAATTAGGTTGCATGCTGACCCATTTTGACTTTTAGACACTTGTTTATATGCCTTGGTGAATTTGTTGCTTAGAGCCCTTTGATCCTTTAACTTTGTAGCTTAAACCATTGCTCTTGACACCATGTGTTTAACACTTGGGAAATAAAAGTGTGCCCGAAACTGACTGTGTAATTCTTGATAAATTGCCTCTCCGCTGTTCTGAAATTTTGCTTCCTTCTATGCATGTTTTAAGCCTTAATTCTATACAGCTTCATGAGCTCCAAGTATACTGTCAATTGATGACCATTTTAAAGTTTAACCTGCCACTTAAGTGTTCGTGATTGCTGCTTTGAATTCCCATGGATTGATTGGACTTAACCCATATTTTGAGTAAATGCTGCTCTACACATTTTGTGTTATCCGAACTTGCTGCAACAACTCTGCTTTTCTGCCTTGTTTTGATTCTTGTATTGTTCTTTGATGAACTTTGATCCAGCGGTGCCATTTCCCTTTTAAGCATGTTGTCCTTTTTCAGTAATTGGGGCATCTTTTGCTCGATGATTAGTTGCATGCCATACTCCTTTCTTACACAACCTCCTGATCGAATTTTTGCATGTTGACTTCATAATTGTGCTGCATTGATACTCTGTGCCCTTCCTACTGAGCCTGCAACTGAAGCCTTGATGTATGCTTAGTTTAAAGCATTTTTGAAAGCTTGTGACAATGCCCCTTGAGCGTGCGTGAAAACTTGTATAACTCATCGCTTGTATTTGGATTATTCCCTGCATGCTTGCCTTTTAATTTTGGTGCTGAATTTTTTCTTGCAGAGCCTTTAGATCAACTTGAAGATGCAATGGAGAGAAAACAGCTAAGCCAAATCGAGCCCTTTAAGGAAAAGCCATTAGAAAGCAAACTACGTTATCCTCCAATCCCTCCCTTTTTGTAATCATTCGGTCTCAATTTTTTCTTGTCTTTAGTATTTTGGAAAATATGTAACTTATATGAGATGCAAATGAGTAAATGAGTACTTTTTGTGATTTTTTTATTTCCATGTTTTTCTTATAACAATGCTATGCAAATGAAAATGCCAACTTTACTTGTACTTATGCTATTGTAAACAACCCAATTAAATTAATGTGACCCAAAAAAAAAAAGCCAAAATGGCTTCATATTAAGATAAATGTGTTAAAACCAAACTATTAATTTTGACCTACATGATGTATGCAAATTTTGTTTGATGTAAAATAAAACTTCTCTCTCTTCCTTTTTTTTTGTGATTTTCCCATATATAATTTTTTTATTTTGGAATTTGAACCTAATCAAATTAAATGTCAATGCCATGTGAACCAAACTACTTAAAATTACCAAAAATTACAAATTGACTCAAATGCCCCCCTAATTACAATTTAAGCAACAAATTGATTTAAAGGATATAGGACAAAAATGGGTGTCTACAGCTGCCCTTCTTCGCGTGCTTTCTAAATATCAGGAGGTTTACAAAAAAGTAGTTTGTATACATTCTGAGAGTTAGAAAGTGCGCAAAGACGTAGACACCCATTTTATCAAGCAGAGAAAGTAAAACAAGAGCTGGAAAAGTAACATGCAAAGTCAGATTTTGAACTTTAAAGCAGGAAATATCCCAAAATATGACTTTGAAATTAACTAATAAAGCTGTAATCCTAAACAGGATTGAAAACGCAATGATCCTTAACATGACCGAAATTAACTCATAAAGCAATGTAAAATAATTCTTGAAGAAAATATGAAATGCCTGGAGGACTTAAAGATATAAACTTTAAATAGAGACCTTAACCAATGATTTTAAACTTAAATATGAATTTTTGATGAAAAACTTGATAAAATCAAATGATACCCTGAAGTTTTATCAATTGCCCGGAGGACTTACAGATGCAAACTCTGAAAAGAGACCTTAAACAAGGACTTTAACTTAACTTATATGAAAATAAGCTTAATTTGAGCCTACTTGGAAGTAAGGCTTGACTCATAAGGAAACGAGTCCGGTGTTGCTTGGATGGAACCAAGGCTTAAATTGTCTCGTATGGAAACGAGCTTGGCTTTTGGAAAAGCCTATGTGGCTTGGATGGAACCGAGGCTTAAACTGACTCGTATGGAAACGAGTTTGGCTTGTGGAAAAGCCTATGTGGCTTGGATGGAACCAAGGCTTAAACTGACTCGTATGGAAACGAGTTTGGCTTGTGGAAAAGCCTATGTGGCTTGGATGGTGTAGACACCCATTTTTGTCATGTATCCTTCAGTTTAAATCAATTTATTTCTTAATTTGCATTAGGGTCACCTAGGGGCATTTTGGTCATTTTTACACTGAGGGCATTTTTGTCATTTGCAAGTTCATTTTAGCATTTTAATAAAGTAGTTCACTTAGTAAGCACTTTTCTAATCAGTATTTAGTTATCATTATCATTTTCATTAGATTAACATAAGATTCAAAAAAAAAAGAGGGTTTGTGCATGTAATTTGCCCATTTCCTCGTTGGGTTTTGTTTAACCATTTGGGTCATTTCTGAGCTTGGGATTTCATTGGGCCTACTTAGTTGTTGCTGGCCTGAGTTCTCTTCTTTTATTATTGGGACTTGGTCTTTTAACCATTGGGATAGCAATCCACTCATTACATTGGTTGACATTGTTTGAGCCCATTTTCTTTAAAACCTCATTGCAAAAATTCAAAACATTTGTTTCCATGAAAAGCTACAAGGATTGACATGCAGGCCATTTTAAATTAAATTGCAATAAAGTTGGAATATAATTTAAAACGGGTTATATGTCAAAATTCAAATAGTTTACAAGGAATTAAGATTGAAAATGTGCTGTATCTAATGGTTAGTGATGTGTTGCTTAGCAAAATGGGAGCTGCTGGAACTTGCAGATTTACTAAGCAATGGCAAGGTTCAATTTAGGGGATCGATCCGCGAAGCAAGAGTTGAAAGGCAGTTAGTTAAGGTGCATGGCGAAAAAAAGAGAGAGAGAGTTTCAAATTAATCCCACCCTTCAGGTTTGCATTTCTTAGTGCCTAAGAACTTTTGTTCCATTCCTCCACACTTTGAGGTTTGTCATGAATAGCTTGCCCCGCCAATGCCATGATAAGTTCTTTCGCAAATTTGGATGACACCGTCTTGCATTATTGCTAGCACTATCTAGGATTGTGGCTGCACAAATCAAATACAAAATTGGGGATTTCAGTTCAATTGGCTGCATACATTATCTCCAAATATATAAATGGACAGAATATGCCAATACAATGTGATCAAGAAACAAGGCAAAACCAAGGTTCAATTTAGTGACAGTTTTGGAAGTTGCAATGGATATTAAGCATGTTCGAGATGCAATCAAAAGAGAACAGTAGCAATACCAAGCAAGGATTAAGCAAAGCAAATGACCTTATCAAGTGTAAATCAAGGGTAAGAAAATAGAAGTAAAACAGACTTGAGCAAGCAGTGGTCAGCAAGCTATCATTAGGCCATCAAAGACAAATCAAAGGCAGTTGGCCAGAAGGTATAACAGATAAGAGCATTCCATTAACCAAGGAGGCCAGCAGCTACATTCAATCACCAACATACAAAAGACCAAATTGAAAGATCTAAGCAATGATAATTTAGCAAGAGTCAGCCGAATAAATGATGAATTGAAGGGTGCCTGCTAATCACAGCCCTTAAACAACAATTAATCAAAGCGAGTGGCCAATAGTATGATGACAAATTTTAGGGAATTAAACTTAGAAAGGGTGAGGCAAGCACATAAGAAAAGTTGATGCACAAGGCAAAGAAATTTGTGGGCAACAGAGGTATCCATTTTCTTCCTATGCTATGATACAATGTGAATAGGCATAACAAAGAGATTCTAGCAATTCAGTTCATCAAACACCGCAGGATCAAGAGTCAACAAAAATCAAAAGTCAGCAAAAGATCATCACCATTTCCTCATTAATCAAGAGCAGTTGCAAGTGAGACTACCAATACACAATTCAAGGAATTAAAATGATCAACAGTAACAAGTTTCCCAAGCAGTTACAGAGAGAGAAAGAGACTCATCTAGATTCCATGCCAACTCATATTGCCACCTCAGTCAGTTTCTTTCTCCAACCACCTGCACATGAGAAGGGGGAAGGAATCAGTTAAGGAAAAAAGGGGAAAATAAAATAGGGGAAGAAATTACAACTAAGGGAGGGGGGTCGCACTCCATCTTATCTTCACTCTATCTTCACACACACACACACACTCTCTCTCATATCAAGAACACTTATCCTCCTTGGAAAAAAAAAGAATTCTCCCCACACATACCCTCTCCCTGAATCTTTGTTTCTCTCGGAAGAACACTCTGAAAATCCTTTCCAATTCTCAGGCTCCCTTCCAACGAAAAACTCTCACGCTCTCTCTCAAGAAAAGAAAATTGCAGACACTCTTCATTTTTTTTACACACAGTGAATTCGTACACAAAAAACTCATCTCTCTCTTCAATAAAAAAAACCCATTCTCTCTCTCAAAAATTACACACACACACACTCTCTTCTAGAGCACACAAAAAAGAGAGAGAGATTAAGAAAGTTCGAATAATGGCTTACCTTGTGAACAGACCTTGAGTCCTTGGCCCTGTTGAGTCTTTTGTTTTAGAGTTAACCGATTTGGGGGAGTTTGAGATTTAGGTCTTATATTGCTTAATTGATTTGGGGTTTTTGGAAGTACAAAAAGGGAGAGTAAGAAAGGGTTCGGGAAAGTTAGAATCAAGCCACCGGGATTTTATGATTTGAGGTTCGGTTAAGGGGTGGTTTCGGGTTTTTGAAGTTACTGGCTTGATAAAGAGAGAGCAAGAAGAGGAGAATACTCATCTTGAAGCTAGGTGGTATTGTCGAGGCTTTTAGGGGTAGTTGGAGTATCGGGTTTGTTAAATTCGTGGTGCTTGGGTGGAATTTCAACAGGTTTAGGCTCGGGCCTAGGTTTAAGAGGAAGAAAAGAGACCGATTGGTGTAATTTAGTGGTGATTGGGAGGTTCGATATGGTGGTTGGCCAAGAGAAGAGGCGGCGCTGGTTTAAAGAATGGAGTTAGGGTTTCGGCTAGGGTTAGAGGAAGAAGATGAAGTTTGAAGAAGGAAGAAAGGAGAAAAAGGGCCTTTATAGGCAGAAAGGAAACGGTGTCGTTTGACCCATAACTTGACCTGAATCCGACTGGGAAGCAGTGGGTCGACCCAATTCAGGTATGATTTTTAATTTCTTTCAATTGAGTTCCTAATTTGACGCATTTAAGTCCTATAACGTGCTAATTAATTCACATAAAGACAAATATTTGTTTCCGTGTTCAACATGATCCCTGGTCTAGGATTTTATTTTTGATTTATGCGGCTTGGTCCCTTATTTAAGAGTTATTTACTATTTGATGCAATTTGGTCCCCGATTTAGGATGAAATTTGATCCTCGATTTTAGAAATTATGTTAGGATTGTGCAGTTGAGTGTATGATTTATCTTATTGGTATTTAATTTATGCTATTTGAGCCTGAACTTTGCTAATGGTTTACTTTATATGCAGAAAGGTCCCCAATTTGTCCAATTTGGCCCTTAAGTTTTTGTCTCCCTTTGTTTCAAGTCATTTTTTATTTAAGTTAATTAGCCCAATTAAGCCCTTAGGATTTGTAATAATTTAGTAATTAGTGGTAAAGTAAAGAGCAATCATATGCATTCATGTCATGCACGTTATATGTCACCTTGATTATGCTCATAGTGCATTAACATTCGTCTTTTGCCGAGATGAAAGGTCTTTCAGATAAGTGTACTCGGGTACGAATTTCTGGGAGTCCCTTCTAGACCGGTCTCTTCCATAAATACCCCCATAATGTGTGGGAAGGGTTTATGGAGTTGACTTTGGGTAGACTTATGTTAATGCATGTAATTAAAAAATGATCTTTCATGCATTTTACTTGCCATTCATGCGAGTTAGCTAAATAAGAATCAGTAAACAACTGTCTTTTACGATGACGGGTGGGTCCCAAGTAAATGTACTCAGGTACGAATTCTCGGTTCCCACTCCGAGATTGGATTATCCCCGAAATACCCCCATAATGCGTGGGAAGGATCTCGGGTTAATTTCAAGTATACCGTTGTTTACCGATAAAATAAACTAAAATATACCAGTTCATGCATCATCTGCATTCATTTTCTTTCCTCTAGGATTAAATACTATTAAGAAAATACAAAAAGATTGTTTTTTCTTCAAAAGCATTTTCAAAAGTAAGTGTTCTCTTATTCAATTTTCAAAATGAATAAAAATTGGTAATCAAGAGCTTTTAAGATTTAAGCAAAGTTTTCAAATAAAAATCAGATTTAGTCTTAGGATTAGAGGATCAATAAAAGTTGGAACAAGTTTTCCAAAACAATAAGAAAAGAAGATTTTCTCACCATTTTTAGGAAGACTAAAATGAAAGTTTTCAAAATAAAGTAAAAGACTTTAAGAACAAAAGTAAAAGGTTTTGACACAGCATTTTCAAAATTTTTTCCCGGTGCGGAAGATTCAACAAGAGAACAAACAGTGAAAGAGAATCGAAACAGAATTGATTGACGGTCATTCGGTCATATTCATCGAATTCTCAACATTTGTTTAAAAAATGATTTTATTTTCTGTTATAACCCTTTTCTAATAATAATCAGAGAAAAAGCAACCGTTTAGTGTTAAACCCATTCGATTTAGTTTAAACTAGAGGTACCGTCGTTTGACGGGCGTTTCGGGGGTTCTAATCCTTCCTCGAGCGTAACCGATTCCCGAACCCATAGAATCTCTGGTTAAGCAGACGTTATTAGGTTTAGTGTAACCCTAGCCAAGCATTGGGTAACATTAGCTCTAATAACACGGATAGGTGGCTAATCATACCTAGAAAAGAGATTAGTGGCGACTCCTTTTCCAAATCGATTCAGCAGGGTTCCCCAGACCCGAACGTTTCGACAGATGGAACCAAGGCTTAAACTGACTCGTATGGAAACGAGTTTGGCTTGTGGAAAAGCTTATGTTGCTAATTGACTCATATGGAAACGAGTTTGACTTATGGAAAAGTCAAAGCATTCGGATGGAACCGATGCAAAATCTTGAAAATTGAATCTGAATCACGTGGAAGTGATTTTGGAAGAAAATACCTTTGGAAAATAACTCTGAATCTGATGTTGTAACTGAAAACTTCTTGATTGATGATGAAAGAGGACCAATTTGCGGTCAACTTTGATAACTTGAAAAATAACTCTTAGTCTGATGTTGTGATTAAAACTTCTTGATTAATGATGAAAGAGGACCAATTTGCGGTCAACTTTGATAACTTGAAAAATAACTCTAAGTTGATGTTGTGATTAAAACTTCTTGATTGTTGCTTTGAATCTTTGCTTTCTTGACTTTGCTTCATTTACGTTCTTCTTGATTTGTCCTTGAATTTGTTTTCTTGTTCATGCTGAGGTCTTCATCTTTGCCCCAGATGTAATCCACCAAATAGAAATTCCATTTTCTTTTGAACGATCGATCCCAATCCTTTTGAACTTGGCTGAAGATTAAATCTCATCACTCGAGGTTCTGTTGAATATCGACTACGATTCCTTGCAGTCTGACTGAAAATTAACTTTAATCACTTGAACGCCTTTCAGAAACTTCGATGCCCCATTATTCCTGATCACGATTTTTGCCCTTGCAATGTCTGAGATGCACCTGGATTCTGACTTTTTTTTTTCAAAATTCTTCCCATGTTCTTACCAAATGAAGTTTTATCAAGCTCTTTGCCCCAACTCTGACTTGGGCAATATGCCTCAAAAGATTCTTTTGTTGATCTTACTTCTCCCTGTATCCATTCTCTTATCATTTCTGCAATAAAATTTTGCCAAGAGTCATAATTCAAAAAGGTAAAATCATGTAATTGAAACCCTTTGAAACATGTCATAAGTTCATAAGCATTGCCCCCATATGATCCTTATGAAATATGTGCCCCAAACAAATCTCATACTCATTGAAAACTTTGTGAAATTTGAACTTTTGAAAAGAATTGGTGATCACCACTAAAATGCCCTTTGAAAAGCAAATTTTGATCTTGGACTCCCAAATGGAATGCAATCTCATTTTGAAAAGCGAATTTTGATCTTGGACTCACAAATGGAAAGCAATCCTATTATAAAGCTTCTTATTTTGAAATCCTTTCTTTTTTGAGACATGATTCGAGTCAACACTTGGTGAAATGTTTGAGATTTGAGAATTATCAAATAGAAGTATGGCTTCAAAGAATTGGGTTCCTTTGGCAGAGCTGAAGCGTTTGTTACTTGAAAGTAACTCATTGCTCACTATTATGATGGAGGTGTCGTCTTCTGCTTCCTTGTCACAATTGTGGGTGGCTCCTTGATTCCCTTTCTTGCTCTAGACTGCGCTTTCGGGTTTTCACCCTAGTTTCTTTTTTTTTCTCTCTTTTTTTTAACATGCACTTAAAAAACTCCAAATTCACCCGAAAACTCTTTTTCAAAGTTTTGACCCAAAACATTTTGCCAGAAAGGACTGTTATTTTCGTTGAGGAAAAA
>AWUE01012102.1:0-23574 GCA_001974825.2 Corchorus olitorius
ACTGTGGGTGGTTCCTTGATTCCCATTCTTGCTCTAGACTGCCCTTTCGGGTTTTCACCCTAAAGCTCTCCTTTTCTTTTTTTTTGTCACTTGGTAAAACTACTAAATTACACCCGAAAACTACTTTCTTTAAAAGTTTTAGTACCCAAAACAATTTTGTCAAAAAGGAATTGTTATTTTTGTTTGAGGAAAAATACTCTTCTCGAATGTCCTCACTTGATCAAAGATGGACTTTTATTAGGCGCATAATGTAGGCTAGGTGATCGGTCGTCAGCAAATCATAAAAATAAAATCCCAACAAAATTCTAACTAAAGCAGATAGGGCAAGTAGGGGTCGAACCCACAGAGAGAAAGGTTATTTATCTTTTCCTTCAAAATAATTAAACAGATTAAAGAGAATTTTTATAATGAAATTGAATCTAATCTAACTAACATTAAAATTAACTAAAGAAGCAATCAGGAAAATTAAAGAAAATAATTGATAAGAAAGCAGTGAATAATCAAGAAAACAATTAATAAAAACCTCCAATGTAAAATTAATATCCCTCTTGACAATTATAACATGGATCATTGATATCTAATAATTATGAAAACGAAGAATAGCTTGTCGGAATTAATTCCTAAATTACCTTAATTAGATAAGATTACCGGTTAAGGCTTAAATTACCCCTTTTACTTCCTAACAAATCAATTACCGGTTAAGCCTTAAAGATTCACCAGGAAACAAAGCATTAAGAACTAGTAATTTATACAAGCACAAAGAGTAATTTCTCACTCAAAGTCCCTTATCTCTCTTGGAAGGAGTGGTTAATTCTCAACCAATTGCTACAAACAACCAAGCCTGGACTATTAATCCTCGACTTGATCTAGCTAATGCTAACTTAATTTATCAAGAAAGTTCCGGCTCAATCCATCAAAACAAGCAACATAGAATTAAAACAGAGATCAAAGGAATACTCTAACAATTATCATTTATAAGCACAAAATCTCACCATTATATAAGTTAAGAGATCAATTAAATTCTACATTGGAGAAAAGAAAAGGATTACTCACTCATGAATTGAGTGAGCATCCAAAGAATAAGAAGAAAAACTTATCTTATGGATGGAAGAAGAGGGGGCGGCGGCACAAGGGCTTTGTGTCCTCCAAATCTTCAATAATTTTACCAAATACAATTTCTAGATCTACATGTACTAAAAAACTAGACCTAAGGTGGCTATTTATAGTGGAAATAACCCTAGGAATTCCAATCCTAACTTGGAAAGAAGTCTAAGTCGTTTTTGGGTCTAACTTAGACTCCAAGTTGGATTAAAAGTCTTCCTAGAGTAGAATCCAAGTTAAAATAGGATCCTGAAAAAATCCTGATTTCATGCAGAAACTTCAACGGCATTTTTGGGCTTGAAGATGGCAGAACTGGGTCTTGGACTTCAAAAGAAAGTTATAGATCTCAAAGTCAGCTTTCCAACGAGTACTCATGGGCTTCAAACGGATGTCTGAGCAGAAAGTTATGATGTTTCTACCAAAACTGCACTGAATCCTAATCCTGTTAGGACTATAATCGGGATTCTACGGGATTTGGATATTTTCTTGGATATAGGAGTCATTAATTGAGATTTTAATTATAATTACTGTCTTATATGTGTTGAGTATTTTCCCATATAAAATATCCAAAAATACCAAAGCTTGAGAACTTGTTCATGACTTGTCTTCAATCCTTCGTAATTAAAGCTCCAATCTTCAATCCTTGCTCCTTGAAATAATTCTTCAAAGTCTTCAAGTCTTCAAAATTATCTTCAATGAGTCTTCAAACACGAGCTTCGAATCTCCAAATCTATACTCAAAATTTCTATGCTAAAATCTATGTAAAAAGTCATCAAAATAGCTCCAAAAGAAGTGAAAAATAACAATTTCTCAATTTCACATCTCTTAAGAACTTAAAACACAAATGTTATCAAAATAGCATATAATTAAGCATAAATAGATCCAAAAACATAATAAAATAGCCATAAAAATAGGGTTATTTTTGGCTCAATCACTAGGGTTCTGGGTTGCCAAAGAAAGAATATAAAGGCCCAAAAAAATATATTTGAGGGTATTTGAATCAATGATCATTTTTTGTCATATGAAGGATCTTATCATACCAATTGTCCTTTGCTCCATCCTATTTTTTTCCAATTTTCAATTTTCATCATTCGTCTTCAATTTTTTCAATTTTCGTTTTTTTTTTTTGCATCTTTATTGATTTTTTATTTGAATTTCTTGATGGAGTGGACTCAATTACTATCGGGATGCCCCATTCAATATTGAATGCAAACCCTTTCTTTCGAGGCTTATCCTTCTTCAGCTTTGCCCCAGTGTGGAGATGATCCTTGATTAGGGTTCATCGAAAAACAAATTAATTAGGCTCAAAAGGGGACAACAATGGATATTTTTCTACAAGTGAAGGGAATATGAAAGAAAGCCATTTATCACTTCAAGATTGGACATCTTCCTTGAAGAGCATTTTTCGAGAAAACGGGTTTCGAAATCATTTTTGGAAAACAATTTTATCAAAACCTTTTGAAACCATGACTTTTTTTGAAAACCATTTTGTTGGACTCCTCCGGATATTCTAAATGCTTTTTTTTTCTTATTTCTTTTTCTTTTTCTTTTTTCTTCTTATTTTTGTGTTTGGGAAATTACAACAGAAATCTGTGCCACCCTTTATTGAAATGACCCTCTTAATGATGAATCTGAGCGAATTGGTTTAAATTCTTTGTGTTGTGCACTGCTTATTCTGTTCGAAAGAAAATTTTAGGATATTGAAAATTAACCAGGTGATTTAAGGGACATTGAGAAATTGAAGTCTGGTCATTTTGCCCTCAAGGCACTGTGATAACATTAATAGTATGACCAAATTGCCCCTTTTAGAAGAAAACAAGACTTCGATGTTGGGTTCAAAGAGAATGGGTTTAATCGAAATTTGAAAGAATGTGAAGTTTGGGAGCAGTGCTGACGCCAGTCAAATTGTCTCCTTAAAACTTTTGGAAATATGGATTTAATCACCTTGAAATCATTGCTTTGACAAAAACCAGTTTTAAAACATCTTTTGATTAAAACTCATCATTCCTTTGCTCACGGTCTAGATAAAGGTTATTTACCCTTCCACAACATGCTTGGGTCAGTTTTAGTGGTAAACACCAATCCACTTGAAACCTCTTTTTATTAAGAACATATGATCGCCTATCTGAAGAAACCCTCCTTTCTTTTATTATCACCATCTTTTAATGCAAGCTCATGCAAATATTTACAGAAGAGTTCTCACATCTACCAAATGCAAGTTTCAAGGTAAATAAATAAACAAAGTCAAGAAAATCTCCCTGTTTGGCACCCATTTTCAAGATTTGCAGAGCTCCAAAGTAAATTAACTTGTCGTGGGCTCCATCGATAACATCAATATGTATGAAATCGAAAATGCTTTGAGAAATGGAATGATGTATGATAATGAATGATGCGACAATGTTCTGAACCATGAAATGCATCTATTTTATCACAATAACTATGAAATGAAACAAAAACCCACACAACTATCGTAGCATCCTTGGGTGGAAACATCAAGGATCCTAGTCTATTACACCTGAAACACTTTTCTGTTGCCCCATACATTGAGATATCCAACCCCGTTGACTATGCTCTAATTCATTAGAAGCCCAACAACCCTCTGCACTTTCTTCTTTAAGCTGGTGCAATTCTTTGTTGAATGACCTTGAACATTGGGATCATACCACATGGGATAAGGAGGTCGCATGGGTTCCACATACACTGGTTCCACAAGATTTTGCTGGATGAGCTGATGAAGCAATTCTGTACAAGTCATGGGAATTTGGGCAAACTTAAATCTCTCCTGATGAGACATGTACCCCTTTTCTTGGTCCTTTGGAATGGTTGGTTCTGAACCAAGTGAAGATGATGGCCTTTTCTTTGATTCTCGAGGATACTCATGTGATTGAAAGCTTGGTTGAGGAACCAACTAGTATGGATATGGATTTTGATTCACATATGAGTTTGTTAATGGAAGTGGTTAAGGATAATGATGAGGGTATGGGTTATATGGCCCCGAGTGACCAAACTATTGTCCTTTAGAACTGACTAATGGTGCTTCTATGCCACTCTGCACGTCGGTTTGATCCTTTTTTTATTCTAGCTTTTTCCCGTTTCTAACCTTTCTTGACTTGAAATTGGCTCTACTAAGGAGGTATGAGGTATCAGTTGGCGGTTTAGGCACGAATGGGGTTTGAACAACAAGCAGAGAATTTGACTGGTTGGGATTGATTTGGTTGGGTTCAGTACTTCCTAATTGCCCCACATCAATACTGTCTATTATCATGTCTTGCCCTTCTGACACTAGATGATCTGCTTGCGTTGTTTTTCCTTTTAGTTCCGCTAGTTGATGTTTCATCATGCTCATCTGCTTTTGCAATTCCTCATTCTCCTTCTTCATCCGCTGGTACTCAGTTAACTGCTCTCCTTCCATCGCCCCAATTCCGATAAATCCTCCAAAAACTGGAACAAATTTCAAGAACCATCAAAAATCTCTCTATTGATAAGCAGCACTGCTCTCTTATTGTGGAACGATGCTAGGGTTTAATGGAATGCATGAACGAATTCCATGACATGATGAATGGCAAAAATGGATGTATGATGCCTTAAAAGAATGAATTTGTACAAACAAATGAAGGATCAAACTAAACTCAGTGAACTTCCTCTTTCCATTGATTACATTATACCATTATACTCTACTTCAGACATAGCCTCAAGTTTATACAAGAGTGGCTAAAGTAACAAAAGAAAGCCCAAACAATTCCCCCAAAAGTCCTTAGGCATAGACATAGGGATTCGAGTTGGATCAACACCATCAAAGTCTCTACTTTCTAGTTCTTGGTTCTGAAATTTGGAGTACCCGTTGGCTCAAGAGTCAGCTTTCCCTCCTCAATCAACTTTTGCACATCATACTTCAACCTTGTGCAATCTTCGGTGGAATGACCTACTGCTCCAGAATGATATTCGCAATGGGCATCACCTTTATACCATTAGGGTAGGGTGGCTTCATGACGCTTGTGTATTATTTCAGTCCAAGTAAGCCTCTCTGCACTAACTGAGGAATCAATTCTGTAAAAGGGATTGGAATCGGACTCAGTGGCCTTTTCTGATTCTTCCTATAACAAGTTGGTTAAGTGATTGATGATGGTTTTGGCATTTGAGCGGATGCTTGAAAATTCTGCTGCGGATGAGGTGGGTACTGGTGAGGATGAGGAAGATTTCCCCAAGATCTAGTATTCATAGGATATGAAGGTGGCGCAGAGTAGAGAGGCAAGGTTGACTGGTGTGCGGTACTTTGGGATTGCATTGCTCCAAAAGATTCCACCTTTGACATGTAGCCCTTCAATTGCTCTACTTGCTTGGTAAATTCATCCATCCCTTTTGCAATTATGTCCAAGCCTGGAAGCTTTTATGGACCAAAAGTATGCCTTGATTCAGGATGAGTCTGTTGTGCTGATGCCCTCAAAAGAAGCTCATTGACCCCTTCCCCATCACCAATGTTCATCGCTAGCCTAGCAACCTGTTTTTTCAACTCATCCATGTCGGATTCCAACCTTTCTTGCCTGCCTTCTAAACGGCTTATCCTCATTTTTATAAACCTCTGATTGTTTTCCAAGTGCTGCATTCGAGCTTCCAACCAATCTCCCATACTTCAACTGCAACTGAGACTCCCTACTAAACAACTGCGACGATGCATAACAAACACTGAATAAGTGGCGTTTACACATGATTTAGGTAGACAAACTATGTACAAAAATACATCAATTCACAAATGATGGTGATAAAGCAAGATGGATGCATGAACATATGTACAAAAGAATGTTATGATTACCTGACAAACTGTGAAATTGTGCGTGATAATGCAACATGACATGGCAGTCTATATTAATAAACAAATGAATGACTTGATATGCATGAGAAATTATAGAATATAGGAATGCATGAGAATGCAAAAATGATGAAAGATATGTAAAGATGAAACCTGCAACACAAATAGGTTATACGGATGCAGGTGTAAAGAGACAAGACAAAAACTCGTTAGTAATTGAAAATAAAAACATTGTCGAAAATCTTAAAGAAAAATCATGCCCCTTCTTTTATTGATCAAAATATTTTCCTTGAAAAACACTTAGACTGCGAGTTTCTTGGGACAGGTTGGTCCATTTAACGACAGTAAAAGAGTTTACTCTCTCTACGGTCCTTTTTTTTTAAAAAAAAATGAGAGGTAAGGATAAGAGATGTTCCTTATGTGTACCAACTTATATCCTGACTTGGTCCACTCACACCTAAAAGGTTCCCAATTTTGACCTGACAAGGTCTCATTGGGTGGAGGTTTTTCGCACAACCTGTATGGGGACCTGGTTGGTCCCACGAAGGCTCGCTTATTATACCTCCCAAAATCTAATCAAGGTGGCAAAATGTAAATGCAAGATGCAATCTAAGTGACGTGTGTGAAGGAACAACCTACCATTACCCTAAAAGTAAACCTGGCAGACCTAGTAACTAATCAAAATTCTAAGGTGTGATTAGTCACCTAATGACCTCCTAAGCCTAGTTAAATCCAAAACTCGGCAATGGACCCACTAAACTTAAAGTCTGGTCTTATAACCTAAGCCCAGGTTCAAGAGTCTATTACATTTGGGGAAGGAACAACACCCCCAAATGCCCGTCAAATGACAGTACCTCTAGTCTAACTAAATCCTATTTAGCTAATCTCGGAGCAAGGACCAAGAGCTCGTACCCGAGTACATTTACTTGGGACCCACCCGTCATTGCAAAAGACGGTTGCTTATTGATTCTTATTTAGCTAACTCACATGAATGACAATTAAAATGCATGAAAGATCATTTTTAAATTACATGTATTAACACAAGTCTACCCGAAGTCAACTTCATAAACCCTTCCCACGAATCATGGGGATATTTAGGGAAGAGACCGGTCTAAAAAAAGCTCCCAGAAATTCGTACTCGAGTACATTTATCTGAAAGGCCCTTCATCTCGGCAAAAGACGAATGTTAATGCATTATGAACATAGCAAGGTGACATATAACATGTATGACATGAATGCATATGATTGATCTCTACTTTATCACTACACTAATTACTAATTTATTACAAATCTCAAGGGCTTAATTAAGCCGATAACTTAAATAACAAATGACTTAAACAAAGGGAGACAAAAACTTAAAGGCCAAATCGGCTAGGCTGGGGACCTTTCTGCACACTAAGGAAAACAATTAGCAAAGTTCAGGAAACAAGAAGCACAAATTGCATACCAATAATGTAAATAGAGAATTAAATTGCATCAAAAAGCAAAACTCGAAATCAGAGACTAAGCAAACATAGAAGTAAATTTGCATCTTTAAAGGAACAGGAGTACAAATTAAAGGACATGCATGACTTAAATTAGAACTTTTGTTAATACAAATCCAAAAAAATTCTTTAAGCTAAAATACTTATTTTAAATTAGAATTAACTCCAAAGAAAACCATTGATTTCCTCTCAAATCAATTTTAATCTAGAAAATTGGATTCTCAATTCAATAGGTTTGATTTCCAAATATTAATTAGCTCAAAATGATCTCATTCATTTCCAAGCTAATCTTACTTTGAAAATTCAAGCTTTGAATCAAAAATGTAATTTTATAGTTAAAATTAATTTAAAAAGAGATCAAGCATCCCTCTTTGAATCAATTATAACTCAACAATCAAAATTTCAAGCCAAAGACTCGATTTTTTAAGTTTAAAATTAACCTCCCAAAAAAAATTTATCAAATTCTAATCATCCATGCTATAAAAATCACACCTTTAACAAGGAAACTAGCAACTTAAACTTTTTAACATATTTTTTTACAAAATAAACTATCAATGCAACATAGATCTAATCCATGTATGTATAAAAGAAAATGGCATTAACTTAAAGGAATTAACAAAGACATCCAAATTGAAACCATCATTCATGAATAAAGCTTAGAACAAATAAGAAAAAGGGACTAAATTTATTAACAAAATACCCAAATTAAAATCAACAAAACTTGAAACAACATAAAAAGGATCAAACTGAAGCAAGCAGAAAGTTTAAAGGCTTAGGTTGAAAAATTTTACCTAAACGCGTCGTTTCAGCCTAAGACCCCCATAGTTTTTATCGAGCTTCTTCTTCTTCTTTCCCCTATCGTTTTTTCTTTTGTTGATTGCTTCTCTCTCTGTGAACTTTGAACCAACACCTCCCTCCTTATTTCTCTTTGCTTGAACTCATTCAAGGTCCCTCTTTTTCGTCGAAATAACACCGGATTCGTGATCCTTGCCTTTCAAAACCCAAAAGTCCTCAAATAATTTCAAGAAACACGGTTCAATTTGAACTTCAAAAATGATGAACAAGGCTCGGTTTTTTTGAGTTTCAAAAGCAGGAGAAAGGGTCGATCTTGGGTGGTATTCTTCAAGGTCAGTCCCTCTTCCCCATCGTTTTCTTTTTCTCTTACCAAAAGATCAAATCCACTTACTTTCTCTATCTAAGGTTTGCGGCTCTATCATGTGTGTTTTTCAATGAATGGGAGAGATGAAAGGAATATCAATCCATTTTTTCGTTTCTTTCAGAGAAAGATGTGCTTCCCCGAAAATGAAGAGAGAGAGAGCCTCCATCTCTGTGTGTGAGGAAATTAGCGAATGAGAGAGAAGAATTTTTTCCCCCTTTTCTCGTTAGGAGCAGGTGAAGATAACCACTAACTCAACATGAGCTGTCCAGGAAAAACGTTCCCTGCTTTGTCGGTTTCCCCTTTCCATTCCCTTCGATTTTCCCTTTTGACTCCTCTCTCCTCCCAGCTAACAGATTTTTTGTCCCTTTGTATAGGTGTATTTGCCATCGAGAATGGGATAAGAATGAGTTGGGATGGAAAGGAATCTTTTCTGCTTTGTGAATTTTCCTTCATTCTGTTATAACCGAGTGCAATTTTGCTTGTGCTGAATTGGGTTTGTTGATGCTTGCTTGTCATGAGGAACTTATAGGATTGAATTAGGTTGCATGCTGACGCATTTTGACTTTGAGACACTTGTTTATATGCCTTGGTGAATTTGTTGCTTAGATCCCTTTGATCCTTTGACTTTGTAGCTTTAACCATTGCTCTTGACACCATGTGTTTAACACTTGGGAAATAAAAGTGTGCCCGAAACTGACTGTATAATTCTTGATAAATTGCCTCTCCGCTGTTCTGAAATTTTGCTTCCTTCTATGCATGTTTTAAGCCTCAATTCTGTACAGCTTCATGAGCTCTAAGTATACTGTCAATTGATGACCATTTTAAAGTTTAACATGCCACTTAAGTGTTCGTGATTGCTGCTTTGAATTCCCATGGATTGATTGGACTTAATCCATATTCTGAGTAAATGTTGCTCTTCACATTCTGTGTTATCTGAACTTGCTGCAACAATTCTGCTTTTCTGCCTTGTTTTGATTCTTGTATTGTTCTTTGATGAACTTTGATCCAGCGGTGCCATTTCCCTTTTAAGCATGTTGTCGTTTTCAATAATTGGGGCATCTTTTGCTCGATGATTAGTTGCATGCCATACTCCTTTCTTGCACAACCTCCTGATCGAATTTTTGCATGTTGACTTCATAATTGTGCTGCATTGATATTCTGTGCCCTTCCTACTGAGCCTGCAACTGAAGCCTTGATGTATGCTTAGTTTAAAGCATTTTTGAAAGCTTGTGACAATGCCCCTTGAGTGTGCGTGAAAACTTGTATAACTCATCGCTTGTATTTGGATTATTCCCTGCATGCTTGCCTTTTAATTTTGGTGCTGAATTTTTGCTTGCAGAGCCTTTAGATCAACTTGAAGATGCAATGGAGAGAAAACAGCTAAGCCAAATCGAGCGCTTTAAGGATAAGCCATTAGAAAGCAAACTACGTTATCCTCCAATCCCTCCCTTTTTGTAATCATTCAGTCTCAATTTTTTCTTGTCTTTAGTATTTTGTAAAATATGTAACTTATATGAGATGCAAATGAGTAAATGAATACTTTTTGTGATTTTTTTATTTCCATGTTTTTCTTATAACAATGCTATGCAAATGAAAATGCCAACTTTACTTCTACTTATGCTATGATAAACAACCCAATTAAATTAACGTGACCCAAAATGGATATCCAAAATTGCTTCATATTAAGATAAATGTGCTAAAACCAAACTATTAATTTAGACCTACATGATGTATGCAAATTTTGTTTAATGTGAAATAAAACTTCTCTCTCTTCCTTTTTTTTTGTGATTTTCCCATATATATTTTTTGTATTTTGGAATTTTGAACCTAATCAAATTAAATGCCAATGCCATGTGAACTAAACTACTTAAAATTACCAAAAATTACGAATTGACTCAAATGCCCCCCCCCCCCTCCTAATTACAATTTAAGCAACAAATTGATTTAAAGGATATAGGACAAAAATGGGTGTCTACACAACTTTTTTTTTGGTAAAAGGGCTTCACACAACTAAAGATTATCAGATTAGAGGTTGTCTCTCTATCACCTGCGTTTGGATTGGATTAAAATCTTAAATATACTACTAATTTTGTCCTAAATCCAAGTGAATCCATCATTTAAAGTTGAAATTAAATCTGAGCTACCAGCGGTGCACTCTCGCTATATAAATAGTCTTGACAAGTGCAACATTGATTGTTGAATCACGACCAAGGGTCACGTTAGCGGGGAGACAATAGAAGCCTATTATTAGAGCTGATAAAATATCACTCGAGTACGGGTATCCGACTCGGCCGCTGAAACCAAATCTTATCCAATCCGATTCGACCAAAAAATTCGCTCAATCTGAAACCGAAATGACCCGAACTTGAATCGACCTGAATTCGATCAACCTGAGAGATTAATCCGAAATTACCCGAATCGAAATTAATTATATTTAAAAAACTCGAATTCGAAAAGAGAAATTATCTAAACCATATGACCCAAAATTGAAAAAGACCCGAATCAAAATTGACCCAAAACCAAATGACCAGAAATTTGAGCGATCCGAATCCAACCCAACCTAAAACAAAAAATTAACCGAACCCTTACAACCCAAAATTTTCTTAACCTGAAACTAACCTAACCCAAATAAATGAACCCAAATCCAACCTGACCATCCCATTTGTATATACATTGGGTTTTACTATCAAAGGAATAAAAAGAAATTATCCCACACAAAGAAAAATATTAACAAAGTAATATATCAAATTTAAACCCACAATAAGGGTTACATTTATCTAGAAAAAATTAATTATAAATCAAATAAAATAATTGTACGTAAGGGAAATAATAAATTTTAATCATAATACATTAAACTATCAAATAGAAACAGGTCAATCACAATAACCTTTTAAATTAAAATGGTAAAAATAAAATAATTATAAAATATTGAATCTAATTAAATGAAAATAAAATTTTTTTTAGAATAAAACTGTATATTAAAAATTTTAATATATAAAATGGTAAAAATAAAGAAATTAGAAAGATATTATTAGATTTAATTGAATAAAAATAGAGTTTTTAGTAGAATAAAACTATAATAATTTAAGTAAGGGCATTTAAGAAATATATTAAAATAAGAAGGGTCTAATGGTCGATTCAAAAGTTTTACAAAACTCGTACTTTTATATATACTAGTTTTCACTTCCACGTGCGTTGCACGTTACCCATTGTTTTTAAATTAAAAAAAAATAATAATTGAAATTAATTATAAGTAAAGCAATCAAAACTTGATCCAAACTCAATAACACATCCAACTGACCGAACCCGATTTGACCAGAAAAAGTAAACGACCCGAACTTGTCCTATCCAAACCCGACAAACCCATAACCCGAATGACCCAAGAATATTATAAACTAAAATTATATTTTATTCAATAAAATCCAAATTGTTATAATTTTAACCATTCTAAATTATCATTTATTCAATATAATTTATATTATTGTTATAATTTTATTAAATTTGCTAAATTTCATTATATGAATATAAGTATTAAATCAATTCTAGGAATAATTTATGATAAATTTATAATTAGTAATTTGTTTTTTTACATAATGAATAAATAATAATAATTAATTAGTAATTTCTTGACAATTTTTTTCTATTAGTTTTACTACCGTACTAATAATCTCACCGGTAAGGGTTGTAATTTTATTTTCATTTTTATGGATACTTATATTATTAATTAATTTATAATTTTAATTGATGTAATGAAAGAACATAAATTTGGATATTATATAAACAATATTTATTTGAACACAAACTCCCACTTCATAATTAATTATGTATTTAATATTCAAAATTAATATGTAAAGGGACACATGTCAACTCTTTAACCCCGTATATGCAGTTTGTTGAACTTCATCGGTAGTCGATTGTAAAATAAATCGAATGATAAAAATATTAAATAAATTTAAGAATTAAACATTAAAAAATTCAAGGCTGACCCAATTGTTCCGAGTCATAGAGTCGAAAAACCCAAAACCCAAATGACCCAAAACCCGAGTGACCTGAGGCCAAAACTCGAACCCACCTAACCTTAGACCCGAGAGCCGAATGACCTGAACCTAGATGATCTAAAATCTGAATGGCCCGAGAAAATTACCTGACTCGTTTGAGCTAAACCTTGATTACCCGAACCCGAAATCCGTCCAACCCGCCCAATTGACTTCTCTAACCTTATAAGTCAAAGGAAATAATTGAATGTTACTCTTTTTTTTTAAGAAAAAAAAAACTTTAAATTCTTGTCATACACTCCAATACATTAAACTACCAACAAACATTATAAAAATAAAAAAAATCAATCACAATAATTAAATTTTCAATAAATTTTAACTTAATTATTTTTAAAAAATGAATAATTAATGATTGGGCAACTTATTTTAACTTTTAAACTTGATAATAATACTTTTATTAGTTTATATTATAAAATTGAAATGTGTCCAGAACTATCAAAAAATCTCCAATTTTTTAAAATTAAAATGGTAAAAATAAAATATTTATAAAAATATTGAATTTAATTAAATAAAAATAGAGTTTTTAGCATAATAACTGTAAAAGTTTATTTCTAACAAAAAACTGTAAAATTTAAACAATGTCATTTAAGAAATATATTTTAAAAATTCTAATATATCTAAGCTTTTTAATTAAATTAGTAATATAGTAAAAATAAAATAGGTATAAAGATATTAGATTTAATTAAATAAAAATAGAGTTTTTAGTTTTGTAAAACTATAAAAGTAAAATAGTAAAATGGTAAAAATAAAATAGTTATAAGGATATTAGATTTAATTAAATAAAAATAGAGTTTTTTGTTGACTAAAACTATAAAAATTTAAATAATGACATTTAAGAAATATATTCAAAAAATAAGGGTGTAATAGGCGATTCAAAAGTTTAATAAAGGTATAATAGGCGATTCAAATGTTTTACAAAACTCGTACTTTTATATATAGTATAGATTATAGATTAAAAATTGAAAAGAATAAATAAAAGAAGGGTAATTATTCGATACACCGGCGGTGTAAATTTTGGACTCCACAAGCGAGTTGTGGAGTTGACACATGTCCATTTTTTGAATTAATTAAGTTTTAAAAATTTCAATCTAGTCCCTAGAAGACACATATCAGCTTTCAAAACCTATTTGTATAACCTGCTAAACTCTACCGCCGATGTATTATATAATTTCAAGAAACTACTCTATAAACAAACAAACAAAAAAGAATGATTTCTAGCCAAATAAGAAAAAAAAACAGAAAAAATGATTTTCACGTGCATATGAGATGACACGCATTTGCTAATTTTAAGGAGTTGAAGCGCGTGGGCATGGGTCCTACTAGCCATTATAGTGATTTTTATTAGGTAGCCATTATCATCATTTTTATTACTATCATTTTTTTAGAACATTTTTATCTATCATTTTTAAAGAGTCAAAAATAGGTGCGTGTGAATGACGCCAGGCCTTGCATCAATGGTGACAAGAACGCTGAACGCTCTAACTGATATAGACTCGGATTTCAAATTCGACTCAAACACTATCGAGCTAATCTCGAGCTATCAAAGCTCAAGTATTGAATCGAAATGAGGTTGAGCTCAAAAATATTTGATTCAATACTTATATGATATATTTTCCTTTTGAGGATAGCTACCTGATACATATCTATATTATGTATAAAAGTACGAGTTTTATAAAACTTTTGAATCGACTATTATATCTTTATTTTTCTAATTGAATCGACCATTATATCCTTATTTATCAAACATATTTCTTAAATGCCATTACTTAACTATTATAGTTTTATTCTACTAAAAACTCTATTTTTATTCAATTAAATTTAATATCTTTATAATTACTTTATTTTTACCATTTTACTATTTTTTTTCAAAATATACAATTTTATTCTACTAAAAATTCTATTTTCATTTAATTGAATTCAATATTTTATAATTATTTTATTTTTACCATTTTAATTTAAAAAGTTATTATGATTGATATCTTACTATTTGATAGTTTATAATAATGTATTATAATTAAAATTTATTATTTCCCTAATATGAAATTATTTTATTTGACTTAATTTTTTTGCTTGATAAAAATCTTGTTGTATAATTAAAAAAATCTAACATTCTTATAACTATATATCATTTTTACTATTTTAATTAACAAAACTTAGATGTATTAGAAAATTTTAAATAGTTTTACTCAACTAAAACCTCTATTTTTATTTAATTAAATCATAATATCCTTATAACTATTTTGTTGTTATCATTTTACTATTTTAATTAAAAAAACTTAGATATATTAGAATTTTTAAAATTATATTCTTTTATAATTTTTTTAGAAATAAACTTTTACAGTTATTCTACTAAAAACTCTATTTTTATTCGATTAAATTGAATATTTTTAATAAAGATTTTATTTTTACCATTTCACTTTTAAAATATTGGAGATTTTTTGGGTAGTTATGGATCCATTTCAATTATTATATAAACTAATAAAAGTATTATTATCAAGTTTAAAAGTTAAAATAAGTTGGCTAATCATTAACTATTCAAATTTTTTAACAAATTAAGTTAAAAATTTATTTAAAATCTAATTATTGTGATTGCCTTTGTTTTTCTATTTTTGTAGTGTGTATTGGTAGTTTAAATCTGGTTCTAAATCAAATGAGTCAGGTAATTTTCTCGAATCATTCGGGTTTCGGCTCATTTAGGTTCAAGTCTACTAGATCTTGGGTCAGGCGGATTCGAGTTTTGACCTCGGGTCATTCAGGTTTTGGATTTTTCGGGTCTAGATTCAAGTCAATTGGATCAGCCTTGAATTTTTTAACTAATGGTGAAGTTTAGCAAACTGCATATACGGGTTTGTCGTGTCTGAATAGGACGGGTTTGGGTCGTTTACTTTTTTTGGTCAAATCGGGTTATGTCGGATTGGACGAGTTATCAAGTTCGGATCAGATTTTGACAGCTCTACATATATAATTAAATTTAATTATCATTTTAATTTTCATTTAATTTAAATACGAGTATCACGTGCAATGCACGTGGAAGTGGAGACTAGTAAAATATTAAATTAGAAAGTTACGCATATATATTCGTTAAGCTTGAGCGTGAACTCAAATTCGAATTTAAGCTAAAAAGTGAGTTTATTCGAGCTTTTTACATTAACATATTGAACTCATCTAGCTGAGCACGGGTAGTTCGATGCCCGTCACGAGCCGATCTCGAGCTCAATAATTAATATTCGATCGAGCTTGAGCTCTGAATGACGAGTCAAGATCGAGTTCTGGTAGTTTATATTTCTGTCTCGACTCAACTCGCTTACATTAGAGGTGCTCATGGGTGGGGCATAGATTTGGTAATTATGGTATTCATGCTTGTCCAGTCCCAAGTCCCAACCCAGTCGGAAAAACGGCCCTATAGTAAAGTCTAAAAATAAACAAACAAACAAATTTATGAAGATAAATAAATAAAGTTCACAACTTGTTCAAATTGCTCTCACCCAATTAGAATAACTCAGTACACACACTGAAATGGAAAACTATTAGATCATAGAATGCTAACATAGACATTTGTATAATATATTTTACCTTTTTTTTTCATTCCACAAATGATTAAAAATACTTTCAATTTTCTCCATCAACATTTTTTTCAGCAATGCACAAACAATAAGAACTAGCATCTGATTTTGAGGGGGACCCTATATATTAAAGGAGTTAGTTTCTAATGATATGATGATACTTCACTTGAAAAATATTAATGTATATACATTTTTTACCTTAAATTATTTTATGTGAATTCCACAACCAATTTTGTGAACACATCAACACCTCCGAAGTATGAAGATGAAGCCTACTTCGATAAGGATTAACCACTCTCCCACTAGTACTAAAAGCATATTTGGATGCAACAGTGGAAGCCTGAATTGCAAGAATATCTTTTGCAAGGTAGGATACCTTATACCCAATGTCTTCCACCAATTAAGAATAATAAATTCTTGAGTCCATGGCAAAGTAGCCTCTTCAAGATAATGATCCAACTCAAAATTGAAAGTACTCGCATTAGTAAAAGACTCATTAAGAAATGCAACTAGCTTGCTAAGATAATCATGTTGACAAGTTGGAAGATTTGAAACATGAGTAGATGATGATTGTGAAGTCTGAGTATGTCTTGAGTTGCTTTGACACTCATTGAGCATATCATACCAAATTTTCTTCAATTTTTCAATTTTAGATTGTGCATTATCACCATATCTGCAAGGATAATAATACTTCACAACTTTCAACTTGTACCTAGGATCTAACACAACCGCAATAGCCAAAACAATGTTAATAGTACTACAATACTTCTCCAACATTTTAGTTGCCATTGATTTAAAGAACGAATCATCATCATTGCACCATTTCACCAATGAATTTCTTAATAATCATATTTGGACGGAAACAATTGGTTGTTAAATAGTTACTACCCGAAAACAGCTTAGTTTGCATTATAAAACACTTCCAACTTTTCAGCAATAATTCCAATCATCATCCAATCATAATCAGAGGGTACGTAAGAGTAGTTGTTGTCTCTAAGTTGCAATCTAGGAAAATGTCATTAGCAAATCACAAAATAATCCCCACAAAAACCAAACTAATTAGATAGGGCAAGCAGGGATCGAATCCCACAGAGAATGGGAATAGACTTATCCAAAGATTAAATCCTTTCTAAGAATTACTCAAAAAAAAGGGTAAAAGATGTGGGTAAAATAAAGTGGTACTATTTAATCCCCTAAAACAATTAATCTAAAAATAAAGCAAAACTAAATTAAATCTAAATTATGGCAATAAATAAAGAAAACAATAATAAGAAATCATACTTCTTCTCCAATGGGAAATCAATCAAATTAACTATGGATCATTGATTTAAAAGATGAATTTAATATTTTATTCTCAATTAGATAATTGGTCTAAGGAAACCCTAACATGCAAATTTAGATAAAGTTCTTGATCTAGTGTGAATTATCCCTTTTATTCTTAAACAATCAATTCTTGATCCAGTGTATCAATTGCCTAAGAATAAAGCATTAAGAACAATTATAATTAGTCACGCATGCATAACAAGTATAACCAAACTTATTAAAATAAGATTTATTAATCTCTTGGAAGGAAGATCCTTCGCTTCCAATTGTTACCAAACAATCAAACCCGAAGATCCTTCAAAGTTTGATTTAACAATAGATTTATCAAATCATATCAATAGCTGCATTTCTAAATCAACAATCATCAAGATCATAAAATTAAAACAGAGATTAGCAAACTATCAACCAAGAACAAACATCAAATTATAAGCACACAAATCTCACCATAATTAATTGATTAAATTCACCAAAGGATAAGAAGTATTAAGAATTTAGCTACTCATGGATTTGGGAAAATCCATGAGAGGTATAAGAAAACTTACAAAACAAAGAGGCAAAATCCTCCCTTGGGCGGCACCTAGGGGTATTGCACCTCTCTATGCAAAGAGAGGTGTCGACACACCTAAGCTAAAACTAGAGAAAAATAAACTTGAAGAAAAATAGATGAAGAAAAAATTGTGTTGATATCTTCTCTAGGGCCAACATAAGGTGGGTATTTATAGTGGAAGAGTCTAGGGTGGTTTAGGGGTCTTGACTTGGTCTCCAAGTTGGATTAAAAGTCTTCTTAGAGTAAAATTTAGTCTTCAGGAAAATTCTGGATTCTTGCAAAAACTTCAACAACAATTTCAAGCTTGAAGATGGCAGAACTGGGCTTTGGGCTTCAAAGCAAAGTTGTAGATCTCGGAGTTCTCTTTCCAACGCCTTCTCACACGCCTTATTTTGAGGTCTAAGTAGAAAGTTATGGCCTTTTTACCGAGACTGTGCAGAATCTTAATCCAAATAGGAAAGGGTTGCGGGAATTTGAATATTTCCTAGGCTTGTGCAGCACCAATTGGGTTTTTAACTCCAATTGTGGGGTCATATGGGCTGAATATTATCCCATATAAAATATTCAAAAGTCCATGTCTTCAAGGTTATGGAGAAGCCTTAACTTCAATCCTTCGCGATTTAAGCTCAATCCTTAATTCTTGCTTCTTGAAATAACTCTTCAATGGTCTTCAATTCTTCAAATTATCTTCAATAAATCTTCAATCACGAATTTCGAATCTCCAAATCTTCACTCTAAACTGCTAAGTCCATATTTGTGACAAAAAGTTATCAAATTAGCTCCAAAAATAGTGAAAAACAACAAGTTTCCACTTTTCTTGTCTTAAAGACCTAAAAACACAAATACTTACAAAATAGGGTTAAATCACACATAAAAATACCAAAAAGTATAGGAAAATGACCATAAAAATAGGGTTAATTTTGACTCGATCATAATTTCCCCCACACTAAACCTTTGCTAGTTCCTAGCAAACTAGTACATAAAAAACTAAGAAAACAAAAACAAAAACTAACTAAACTAATGCAAATAAAAATCCCATCTTTGTTTAAATCTTTTGAAAACTTTTAATGCATACACATATTAAGGATTAATGCAATTATGAAATCAAAATGACAAAAAATAATAAGAGCACTCAATTCAAAAGATCAAGAAATAGCAAGCACTCTCCACTATACAAGCAGTGGTGTTGTCAAAGTGTAGCACATTGTTCGTCCACGCGGAAACGAACTTTTCCTTGTGCACTAACCATGTCCCCTCAACATAAGATACCACCTGCGGAAACTACCTCATCTCATCTCTCATCTGCAACATGGTGTTTTCGTATTTGACTTCTGTTGGAGCTTCCATGATTTTTTTCCACCTAACATTCTTGAATCGTTCTACGATGCCCTTATCCTTTCCACAAATTCTGTATACTCATCTTCTACATCCTTGTTGATGTGCCAGGTGCAAAGCAAGTGGATAGTTTGTGGAAAAATCTCCCTAATAGGTCTCATCAGCCTCAATTCCCGATCAGTCACAATAGTCGTTGGATGCACATCAAACCCAATCAAAATCCTCAACCTCTCCAACACCCAGTGATAGCTCCTCTCGGTCTCATCTTTCATAATTACATATGCTATCATGAAGTTCTTGTTACATGGAGTCATCCCCATAATTTCAAATAAAGGCATCTTGTACTTGTTGGTTTTGTAGGTTGAATCCATGCCAATGAACCAGTAGTAGGTTCAGAGTAAGTTGACTGATTCTGGATGTGTCATAAACAGATGAGTCAACACATTTGTATCTGGGTCAGCAAGCGTCCAATGTACATGGTTGTTTTCACAGCTAGATGAAAACACTGACCCACAACCTCTATATCCTTAAAACCAACCCTCCGCAAATAATCTCTATAGTTGTACACATGTCGTCTGCTAGGGTTGTCATCTGGATTTTGTTCCTGAATAGCCGCCAAAATAGCACACGGCTTTGCTTGAGCCGAACTCATGTCCCACATAATTTTTTTGGATGTGGAACTAAGTCTGCTCATCTGTCGATATCCCTCCGGATAAAAAGCCAAAGCATGGTTGTGCATACCCTTAATACCAGGCAATGCACGGATCCCCCAACTGGTAGACCTTTGCAATTGTTGGACCCTTATTTGGAAAGTGCATTTGCACGCTTTTGTCTTCGTATTCTTTCGCACAGCGGAATCCAAGTCTCTCAAACTCCCCCTGTATTGTTCACCCCAGGAACATCTCAATAGCTTCTTCCTACCGCTATCTTTGTGCGAAGAAATAATTAACTCGAAACCAATTGTAATTGCAATTTTTTTGGCCCAATCAATTGCTTCTGAATCGGTCTCAAAAGTTTCTGAAGTGACGAACTATGGACTGTAATCAATATTGTCACCACCAAAATCTTCCAATGTAACCTGCAAAATTTAATTACCAAATATTAGTTACAAAAAAATATTAATTGGCCTGATAATAACAATACATAATAAATAATACTGATATCGATTCTAACTAGTAATAATAAATAATACTAATATTAATAATAACACTAATAATTATTATATTTGTAATTTTACTTATATAATTATAATTATCATAAAATAAAAAATTATAATTATAAAAATTTTTTTAAAAAATTTACATATGGGGGCGCCTGGTTGGAGGGGGGGGGGCATATGTAAATTTTAGCGTAAAATTTACATTTTTTCGAAAAAAATTTACCTTATTAGATGTCGACGACTCGTTATCGTCCATTTCCGGAGTTCTCGGGTTGTTCGCCATAAGTGATTGTCTATAATCCGAAGTTAAAATTTTGGAAAGTTAGAAATGATTTGAGTTAGAAAGTTAGAAATGATTTGAGAGAATTTTGAAAATAAAGCAAAGGGCAAAAAAGATTTTTGGGGGAGACGGTAACTAGTAATAGAGGGACGGTATTTAGAAATACCCTTAATTAATGACCAAAAATGATAGTTTGTTATGTTGATCTATGTTTAGGTAAACTAGGGCGGCAACATGTTTTCTAAAAGCCGCGTAAGAATTTTATTGGTCAAAAGTGGATCTCACAATCTATATAAAAACAAAACTTGACATCTACTAGTAGTATTATACTCCACCGAACCAACTGACCACGTTCTTATCCTTTACATATATATATATATATATATATATATATATATATAAGACATAAGGCACTCCACTATGTGAGTAGTTTTTGACAGATTTTTTTTTAAATGGGTAGTTTTTTTAAAATGATATAAATAAAATTTAAATACTTATATTTATCCTCTAATGAGTAGTTTTATTTAAAATAAATAGTTTTTGTTTTGAATTTTTAAAAACTGAGTTTGTGTCCGAGTCAACTCGTGACACAAACTCAGGACTTGACTTTCTAATTAATATATATATATATATATATGTATATATATTACAACACAAACGAAATGATAATAATATATTAACTAGTTAAGATTTTTTCTGCCAAAAAAAAACTAGTTAAGATCTTTACATATACTTTTATTCTAAAATAATGATGGTATTTACGTTTTAGTTTTTTTCTTTCTTTCTTTCTTAATAGGGTCTACATTTTATTTTGATCGAGTTGAGGTTTAATGTTCTTAAACTTGTTCAAGTAAGGGTTTACAATGGGATTTGATTTGCTCAAGAGACCCTTATTCGAGCAAGTTATTCAAAAGTTTATACCACTATTCAACTTAGAACATTATACCCATATTTCAAAAATATCCTCAATGTTAAGAATCAGTTTGAGCATTTAGCCAAGGAATATAAACCAAAAGATAAAAGCTATAATTGCATGATCTATTGGTAGAATTTTGAATTTCAATTTTGATAATCAAAGTTTATACCTAATAGCTTTAGGAAGGACTAAAAATTTTAAAAATATAGGAAACAATAAAGGAAAATAATCAAATACACTGATAGTAATTAAAGTTTAATCGATTTTACAAATGAGTTGGCAGGGACGGAGCTAGTGGGTGGCGGCTGCCCCCAAAGTTTTCTAAAAGCTTATATATACATGTGATCTTATAATTATGCAACTATATTGAATTTCAATTTCGCCCCCTTTAAGTAACATATTCGTGTTTTTTTATGAAACAGATTATATGATTTTGATTCATTTATAATTAATGATCATTAATTATTTGTAATAATATTAAACTATTTATCAATTTAACTATATATAGATTTAGTTTATATACTTTTAAGTAATTCAAATTAATCAAAAAGCCTAACTACAAATCATTATTGGGATCTTTAAATAGAAGCATGGTAAAACATGTTTTTGGCTTTTTTCCCTTAATTGGTAGGTATATGTCCCTCAAAATCTATAATCTCATGTTCAAACCGTATGTGAATTCTATAACCTTATATTAGCTTAATTTCTTTGTTTGTTATCTTTACGTTTAATGTTTGAATTTTTTTTCTGTAGTACTAATTAAACTTTAGTTATTTATATATAAACAATTATAAGATATATTTTTGGCACATAAGAGGTAGTTAAAAAGAAGTCTTGGACTCGAGGTTTTGTTAGAGTAAATTAATTCTAACTTTTAGTCATCTAAACTAAAATGAAAATTTATTGAAAATGCCTATAGATGAACTTAACTGAACCAAATTTCATTTTAATATCATATAGAACTTTCGCGCCCCCCCCCTTCTCCCCCTAAAACAAAATTTATGGCTATGTTCCTGAGTTGAAGGGTTACATGTGACCTTTTAAGGTTTTTTTTAGTATTAAAAATTAAATTACGAAAGTTTAACTTACTATTGACTCTGAAAAATAGAAAATTACATTTTATTAGAACAGGATAGCAAAAACAGGCAAGAAAAACTAGTAAAAGTTATGAATCCAAGCAAAACCACGCCAATCTAAGGGCAAGTGCAACGAGGGCAGCAAAACACCATTTTGCTGTCAAAACTCCAAAAATGCACTCCAACGAAAGCGGCAAAACGCACGATACTATAGCTTAACGGCAATTTTTTTTCTCTTTCCACTTTTAACCTTTTCCAATTTAGTTTATTACCTCATATATCCTTTTTTATACTTGGTAATTTATATTTTGAAAAATATCAACATTTATATTTAAAATTATTATGAAAAAAATACTGAATTGCTAAATATTGTCCCCTTTTTTACTAGCTACCGCCCCCTTTTGACACTTTTGCCCTTTGCTTCATTTTCTTCAAACTTTCTAACCTTTCAAATCCTTTGGAACCTTCAAACTAAAAACCTCAAATTTTCAAGCAAATCATGGCGGACTTCGTTCCTAGCAGAGGCAAAGGACTGATGGGACTCCAGTATGTAATATTTTCAAAAAAAAATTGAAAAAAAAGGCCCCGCCCCAGCCATGGCGAAGGCGCCCTCTAGGGGCGCCCATGCCATGGCAAAGGCGCCACCGGATGGCGCCCCAAGACTTTTTTTTTTTAATTTATGATTATTAATTTAAATTTCAAAATTGTTAAATTTTATTAAGGTTAAGGTTAATTAGTTTATTAGTGTTAATTACTGTTAATTGTCTAA
>AWUE01012107.1:0-56605 GCA_001974825.2 Corchorus olitorius
TTTTCAAAACCTCTTCCCGATGCGGAGGACTCAACAAGAGAACAAATAGTGAAAGAGAATCGTGATTGGATTAATCGACAGTGTTCGATTATATTCTTCGAATTCTTGACATCGTTTTCAAAAATGGTTTTATTTTCTTTTTAAAACCCTTTAAAAAATCAAGATTAGGATTTAAAAGCAACCTTTAGTATTAACCCACTAGACTTAGTTTAGACTAGAGGTACCGTCGTTTGACGGGCGTCTCGGGGGTGCTAATCCTTCCCCGAGCGTAACCGACTCCCGAACCCATAGACTCTGGTTAAGCAGACTATATTAAGTTTAGTATTACCTTCGCCAAGCTTAGGTTAAAATTAGGTTTAATAATCGGATAGGTGGCTAATCACACCTAGGCAAAAAAGATTAGTGGCGACTCCTTCTTACCAACGTCGTCTCGGCAGGGTTCCCCGACCCGAACGTTTCGACACACGCCGAGACATATGGCCAGCCATGGCCCGGTCAGCCGAGTCACCTATCCGGCCATCCGCGCCGCTTGCTCGGTCATCCGCGCCTTCCTCTGCACCAACCCAAGTTCCACTCGAGCTGCCTGCCCGGCCACGCACGGTACCACCTACACCATCCGCGCCTCATGCCCGGCTAGGACTAGTCACAGCCAAGCCAAGTGCCCGGCCACAACTGCATCCTTTGCGCACCATACCCGGCCATATCCGCCCAAAGTCGCGCCACTACCAAGCCACAACCGGCCATTCACCGTGCCACCACCGGTTAAACCCGTGCCACCACCGGCCATGCCCGTGCCATCACCATTCCAAGCCGCCACATCACCCTTGAAGATTTCAAGTTTTGATAAAGTTCAACTTGAAGTTCTCAAAGCCATCAATGATACTCTCAAAATCATTGTGGAATTGTTGAAGGAATATATCCATAGTTCCTTCACCCTTGAAGAATAATTTCTTTAAGGCAGTCTAGCTAAAGACCTTAAAGAAAGGCGCTTATTGGGAGGCAACCCAATGATTTAAGATGAAGGAACCGAAGGAAAGCAAATGGAGCTTAATTTGGACGATTGCAAGCTAAATTCGAAAGGAGTCAAGTTTCAGAAGCAATGATGGAGCTTATGCCTACAAACAGAGAAGCTTTCATTAACTCTATCTTTTTAATTTTCCTTGCATTATTTTGTCTTGATTGATTATTGCTTTGATTGCTTGCCTATTCTTTGATGTGAATTAATTGTTAGCGTTAGTTTTTATTTTCTGCATTTAAATAAACCACATGAGCATGCATAATATCAATTGTTTGTGTTAATCTCATATGTGTTTCCACATTGAGGACAATGTGTCTTTTCAGTGTGTGGGAGAGAGTCTAATCTAATAGGAAGTTTACATGCAATAATCTAAATCAATGCCATGATTTTTTTCGAAAATTTTTCAATTTTTTGCATGTATTGAGTGATTTGATTTAATTATGATTGAAGAATGCTTAGAATTTTTAAGAATATTTTATTTGATTGATTGATTGATAGTATGATATCTTATTTCTTCGAATTAGGTATTATTAGAGTTTTGTGATAAAAGCATATTGTTCATTATCTCTATGATTGCCTATTTCTAGAACTTGTGTTTAATTTTTATTGAAATTACAATTATGAAAGTATGTTATGGATATGTCAAGAACAAGTGTGGGGGACTACTTATATAAAAGGGTAGTTAAAAAATTGTTTTCTAAAAGAAGTGCTTTCATGCAAGAGGAGAAGAGGTATTTCTGCATACATTTTAAAAAAAAATCAATCCATTGTTGTCACTCTTTTCTTTAACAAAAGGAGTTAGTAACCCTTGGAAAGAGGATAAGAGGCATGGAATTGCAGAAATATTGTCCCTCTGAAAAAATAAAAAGAAGGAGTCCTTCTAGAGTGCTAGTAGCCTCAAAAATGGGAGTTAGTAACCCCAAATCATGAACACTTCGAGGTTAGTAACCTCAATTTTCTAAAAATCAATTACCCTTTGAAAATCTATTATAACCCACACGAAAACCCTTGATTTGTATCCATGATATGCGTTCCTTTGAGTAATGGAGATAAAGATGAAGACATAAGCTTATGGAAAGAAGTAGTTATAGGATATAATGAATGGTATGTGATTAGAACTACTTTAATTATGGTTACTTAAGAATAAAAATGCTTGCTATTTGTTAATCTTTTGAATTGAGTGCTCTTATGATTCTTTGATATTTTGATTTCATATTATATTAATCTTTTGAATTGAGTGCTCTTATGATTCTTTGTTATTTTGATTTCATATTATATTAATCCTTAATATGTGTATGCATTCAAAGTTTTTGAAAAAGTTTAAATTAAGATGAAATTTTGATTTGCATTAGTTTAGGATTAGAGTCTTTTTTGTGTTCAAGTTTAGTAAGTTCATAGTTTTCTACACTAGTTTGCTAGGGACTAGCAAAGGTTTAGTGTGGGGAATTATGATCGAGCTAAAAACAACCCTATTTTTATGGCTATTTTGCTATGTTTTTGGACCCATTTATGCTTAAATATATGCTATTTTGATAATATTTGTGTTTTGAGTCTTTAAGTGATGTGAAATAGAGAAATTGTTATTTTTCACTACTTTTGGAGCTATTTTGATGACTTTTTACACAGATTTAAGCAAAGCAATTTTGAGCATAGATTGGAAGATTCGAAACTCGTGTTTGAAGACTATTTGAAGATAAGTTGAAGACTTGAAGACTTTTGAAGAATTATTTCAAGAGGAAAGAATTAAAGATTGGAGCTTAATTGTGAAGGATTGAAGACAAGCCATGAATAAGCCCTTAAGCCATGGAATTTTGGATATTTTATATGGGAAAATACTCAGCCCATATAAACCCATAATTGGAGTTAAAATCCCAATTAATGCCGCCTATATCCAAAGAGATATCCAATTCCCGCTTATTCCCGCTTCTAGTCCTAACAAGATTAGGATTCAGCGCAGTTTTGGTAGAAAAATCATAACTTTCTACTCAGACCTCCGTTTGAAGCCCATGAGTACTCGTTGGAAAGCTAACTCCGAGGTCTACAACTTTCCTCTGAAGTCCAAGACCTAGTTCTGACGTTTTCAAACCCAAAAATGCCGTCGAATCCCTGTATAAATTCAGGATTTTTCAGGATCCTATTTTGACTAGGATTTTGATTCTAAGAAGACTTTTAATCTAACTTAGAGTCTAAGTTAGACCCTAAACCGTCCTAGACCTCTTTCCTACTTAGAATTGGATTAACTAGGGTTATTTCCACTATAAATAGCCACCTCCTGTAACACAAATCACATACCACACATACCCACATACTTTTCTTAGTTTTAGATTTATTCTTCTAGTTTTCTTCTAGTTTTTTAGGCAAGGGTGCCGCCACCCTCTCTAGCCATAGAGATGTGTGGCAACCCTACGTATGTTGCAAGGAGATTTCGCCCCTTCTAGTTCTGTAAGTACTCTTATGCCGCTCATGGATTTTCCTAAATCCATGAGTAGCTAAATTCTTAATACTTCTAATCCTTTGGTGAATTTAATCAATTGATATGGTGAGATTTCTGTTCTTATAATTTAGTATTTTATTTTTGATAGATAGCATGTTAAACTCTGTTTTATTCCATGACCTTGATTTTTATTGATTTATGCGGCCGATAAATTGATAATTTGAGAGATCGATTGCTAAGTCAGGCAGAATAGTTAACCCTCGAGTCTGATTGCTTGGTAGCGCATTGATGACGTTTAATAGACGCTCAATGGGTTTTGCATGCCAGTGATCGAATTTTATCTGATTGTTGTATGGTTTTACTTGTTAAGCATGTGTGAAAGAACTAATTAAATAGTTAAACTTAACGATTTGTTGCTTGGTGAATCTTTAAGCCTTAATCGGGTAATTGATTTGTTAAGTTAACAATAGGGGTAATTTAAGCCTTAATCGGGTAATCTTATCTAAATAGCATGTTAGGGTTTTCCCTAGACCAGTTATCATCAAGGATTTAATATTGAATTCATCTTTTAAATCAAGAACCCATTATCAATTTGATTGTTTTCTACTATTGGAGAAGAAGTATGCTTTTTAATTATTGTTTTCTTTCTTATTTGCCATAGATCTAGATTTAATTTACATTGTTTTGTTTCCAGTATAATTGTTTTCTTTTTAATTGTTATTTTTAAACCTGTGCTTTTATATATTGTTTTTGAGAGATTTTTAAGGATTGTATTTTCGGATAAAGTCTATCAACCTTCTCTATTGGATCGACCCCTACTTACCCTATCTACTTAGTTAGGATTTTGTGGGGATTATTTTTATGATTGCTGACGACCGATCAGCAGTGGCCAGGCTAACTGCGGGTCGGGAGACCCCTGTAAAAGAGGCGGTGGTCGATGGAAAAGGAGGCAATTCTAGCGGAAAGATTGATAGCCTTCAAAACAATGGCAAAGCACCTGCTGATACAACCAATGATACGCCACCAGGATATGTCTATTATCCCATGGCGCCCTACTTCGCGACAGTTCGAGAGGAAGGTCCGTATGCCTCGTACGAGAATCCAGTGCACTACAATCCAGGGACGATAGTTGGAAGTCAGGACAAGCCAATATGGGGTATTGGGTAGAAAGAAGATAACTCAGTGGATGAGAACAAGCGTATGCTGAGCTAGATCGATGAGAGGCTACGCGGATTAGAAGGCTCGAGCAACTATTATAGCCTTATCAACCTGGCAGATTTGTCTCTGGTGGATGGTGTGGTCATACCACCAAAATTCAAGACTCCATATTTTGAGAAATTCGATGGGAACAAGGATTACCCAAACAATCACTTGAAGAGCTATGCAAGGAAGATGGGTCCTTATGCAACCAATGAAAAACTCATGATCTATTGCTTTGAGGACAGCCTAACAGGCACAGCTTCTACATTGTATAACCAACTAGATAAGAACCGCATTCGCTCTTGGGATGATCTTATGAAGGCCTTTATCGACCAGTACAAATACTTGGTCGACTTGGCCCGTAATAGGGAGTCCTTGAAAGCATTAGAAAGGAAGCCTACTGAGAGTTACACAGAATATGCCCAGCGTTGGAGAGATATGGCCGCTCAGGTTAGGCCCATGATAGTTACACAGAATATGCCCAGTAAGAAATTTCTGGGCTCTTCACTGATGCCCAAAAGTCAATTTCTATGACAAATTGTTCAGTATGTCAGGAGAGCCATTTGCAAAGATAATGGTAATAGGGTAAAAGCTGGATAACAGTATTAAGGCGGGGAAGTTTGCAGTCCCGGAGGAAACTAGAAGGGGATCATTTGGAAAGAATGAGGAGATTGGCCAAGTCAGCCAAGTGTGGTATCAGTCTCCCGGATCCTATAAACCTTATTACCCCGCTCCCGTATACAACTATCCTCAACAGAGTCTGATAAATCACTATCGTCCACCGGCACCAATCCAATATTCATACCAGCCGGTCAACAGTGTTGGGGGCACACCTTACAGGGCCCCACCTCCAAGTCCACGACCTTCGATGCCCATGGCCGCACCACAGACTGTCGGCCAGGCCATTCCTCAAAGGGTTGCTTTTCGCCCAGCCAGGTAGCCAATTGACCCCATCCCGTACACATACTCTGAGTTACTGCCCCAACTGGTTCAACAAAATTTAGTTCGACGGGTGCAGTACCAACATGCTATACAACCACCTTATCCAGCATGGTATGATGTGAATGCCTACTGCGATTTTCACTCAGGGGCTCAAGGTCATTCGACGGAGAATTGCTACAAATTAAAACAGGAAGTGCAGGCTCTAGTAAAAAGCGGAAGGCTTAGTTTTCCTAAGATCGAGCAACCAAATCCAGCAGGGAATCCCTTACCCAATCATAATGGTGGACAGGTTGGTGCAATATGTGGGGAAGAGTGGGTGATAAGAGATGTCTGCAAAGTGGCCACCCCAATGATAACAGTATACAAGGCACTAGTGAAAGCGGGAATGATAGAGGAAGGGCAGTATGAGGGGCAGGTCAGCGGTGGAGAATGCCTCATACATAGGGAACACGCTGTACATGATTGTGAAATGTTTAGAGCTTTTGTACAGAAGCTGATGAGTGAGTCTAGAATTCAGTTCTATATTGAAGTTCCAGGGAAGGATGTTAATGCACTGATAGAGGGAGAAAAACCGAAGCCATTTATCCCCACTTTGCCTACCAGGTTGTCGTGCCAATAATCCCGGTGGTGCAACCTTTTATCCCAAAGCCTCCCACGGTAATGCCACAACACATGATGACCCATGCTCCAAAACCATTTGCTTATGAGAGCAATCATTATGTGCCTTGGAGATATGATGCGAATGTATTGCCTCAAACATCGGAAGTGTAAAATGAAGCAAACTCAACCAATATAACTGGGTTGGGGGAATGACTAGAAGTGGCCGCTGCTATTCACAACCTATAAGGGAGATAATTTAGAGGGATGGGGAGGTAGAGAAGGAAGGTCCAGTGGATAGGCCGCCAGTGATGGAGCAAGGCCAATCATCAGCTCAGGAGGAAAAAGGGAAACCATGCTTCACAGAAAGGGAGGCCTGCGAGTTCCTTAAGATCATCAAGCATAGCGAGTACAGTGTAGTGGATCAGCTGAACAAGATGCCTGCTAGGATTTCCATCCTGTCTTTGTTATTGAACTCAGAAGTGCATCGGAAGGCCTTACTCCAAGTGTTAAGTCAGGCCTATGTAGAACAAGGAATCACAGTGGAGAATCTAGACCATATTGTGGGAAGCATAACTGCGGGGCATATCACTTTTACAGATGAGGACATTCCAGAGGAAGGAAGGAACAGTTTGAAGGCTCTATACATATCAGCCAATTGTAACGGGTTTCATATTGGCAGAATTCTGATTGATAATGGGTCAGCTCTGAATATCATTCCATATCATTCGCTGGAAAGGTTATCTGTGGATCTTTCCTACATTAGGCCGAACAATATGGTGGTGAGAGCTTTTGATGGAACCACACGCTCAGTGAGAAGTGATATTGAGCTTCAAATGATCATAGGAGGGGTTGAATTTTTGATGACTTTCCAGCTAATGGATATAAATCCCTCATACTCTTGCTTGTTGGGAAGACCCTAGATTCATATGGCGGGAGCTGTGCCGTCTACATTACACCAAGCTGTTAAGTTCCGAGTTAGGAATAAGCTGATAGAGATTAAAGCGAAGAAAGACATCCAAGCCAAGCCAAGCCAACTCACAATGCCCCGTATGTGGAGGCTATAGAGGAAGGTGCAGAAGAAGCATACCGTTCCTTTGAAGTTGCAGAGGTAACTCATGCAAAAGGAGGAAAATTGCCTAAGCCTCACATCAATAAAAATTGGATGATGCAGCAGAACAGTTGATAGGAAAAGGGTGGAAGGTCGGATGGGGCCTTGGAAAGAGACTTCAGGGGATTGGAGAGGCTATTCCTGTGCCGAAATATGCTTATACTTTTGGTTTGGGTTTTAAACCAGTTTGGAAGGATAGAATGGAATCCAAAGAGAAGATGAAACAGAGAAGGATGGCTAGGCTTAGGGGAGAGCCATTCGAATGAGGCAAGATGGAGTTTCCTCCCCTGCATCACACTTTTAGATCAGCTGGTTGGGAGATTCCATCAGAGAAGATAGATGCACTTCATCTAGCAGCTAAGGTATCAATTGTCAAAGAGAAGTTAAAGGATTTGTCAGTGAATGCAGTGGAAGATGGACTGGAAAACAGATGCCCATGGATCTACCCAGTGGAGTCAGGAGCAGAGAAGGTCAATTGGACTGAATTCAAGTTTCTAGTGGATATCAACAATGAAATGTAATCAGACTTATTAAAAAGTTTCAATACTTTTCCCTAAAAATGTGATTGGATCTCATTCTCATGGTCATGGATGTTATTCAAATCATGTTCTCTTTATTATGATAAGTAATGAAATCAGATGCATAATCAAGTTTCCTCTCATTCACTCCATTTAGTCCTATTTATTTATTTATTTATTCATTTATCCATTTTATACTTTATTATTCTCTATATGTATATATTCTATTCATTTCTTTTTCAGGCCAACTGATAATGAATGTAAAGACGAACTGGATGGCCCAGCAAATATTTTCGAAAGGCCTGTGTGTAACAATGACATGGCTGAGGAATATGCCGAGGACTTAGTGCTACCCTCAGACCTCATGTGATTGATTAAGCAAGAAGAAAGGCAAATTCAGCCTTATAAAGAATCCACTGAATTGATAAATTTGGGTACAGAAGAGAATAAGAAGGAAGTAAAGATTGGCACTACTTTGGCTCCAAAAGATAGGCAACAGTTGGTGGAATTGCTTAAGGATTATGCAGAAGTGTTTGCATGGTCATATCAAGATATGTCGGGATTGAATCCTGAAGTGGCAGTCCATAGGCTACCAATAAGACCAGAATGCACATCGGTGCAGTAAAAACTAAGGAGAATGAAGCCGGATATGCTTTTAAAAATCAAAGAAAAAGTTAAGAAGCAGTTTGATTCTGGTTTTCTTGAGAAAATTAGATATCCCGAGTGGCAGACCAACATTGTCCCAGTCCCGAAAAAAGATGGAAAAGTCCGGATGTGTGTAGATTATCGGGATTTGAATAGAGCCAGTCCTAAGGATAACTTCCCGCTGCCTCATATTGACTTCCTGGTAGATAATACAACTCGATATTCTTTATTTTCTTTCATGGATGGCTTTTCGGGATATAACCAAATTAAAATGGCACCTGAGGATAAGGAGAAGACTGTTTTCGTGACAGCATGGGGCACATTTTGTTATAAAGTTATGTCGTTTGGGTTGAAGAATGTGGGGGCCACTTATCCACGAGCGATGGTGACTTTGTTCCATGACATGATGCATAAAGAGATAGAAATATATGTAGACGATATGATCGCTAAAGCCCACTCATTAGAGGAGCACTTGATAAACCTGAAAAAGTTGTTCCAAAGACTCAGAGAGTATCAGCTCAAATTGAATCCATCTAAGTGTACATTTGGGGCAACATCTGGGAAATTGTTGGGTTTTGTAGCAAGTCAGAATGGGATAGAAGTGGATCCTGATAAACTCAAAGCAATCCAGAATTTGCCTCCACCTAAAACCCAAAAGGAAGTGAGAGGGTTTCTAAGGCGTTTGAATTATATAACTCCTTTCATATCACAGCTAACTGCAAAGTGTGATCCCATTTTTAAGTTTTTGAGGAAGAACAACCCAGGTGAATGGGATGAGGAATGTCAAGTTGCATTTGAGAAACTCAAGGAGTATCTGTTAAATCCACCTGTTTTGATGCCCCTGGAAAGAGGCAGGCCTTTGATTTTGTATTTGACAGTGTTTGAAAAATCTATGGGTTGTGTCCTGGCCCAACAGGAGAAGTCAGGAAGAAAAGAGCATGCAGTTTATTATATGAGCAAGATATTCACAGAATACGAGTCAAATTATTCCTCTTTGGAGAAAATGTGTTGTGCGTTGGCATGGGCAGCTCAGAGGTTAATGCAGTATATGCTATACCATACAACAATGTTGGTAGCCAAATTGGATCCGCTGAGATATATTTTTGAGAAGCCTGGTTTGTCGGGGCGAATTGCAAGATGGCAAGTACTCTTACCTGAGTATGATATAGTGTATGTGTCTCAAAACGCCATAAAAGGAAGTGCAGTGGCCGATTTTCTGGCGGATAGAGCAAGTAATGATTATGAACCCGTAAAGTTTGAATTCCCAGATGAAGATCTCATGGCTGTAATGAACGATGAAGATGAAACTTCGAATGAACCAACAAAGTGGAGAGTGTATTTTGATGGGGCATCTAATATGTTGGGGCATGGAATTGGTGCTGTGTTAGTTTCAACAGATGGGAACCACTTTCCGGCTGCTGCAAGATTGGACTTCCCTTGTACAAACAACATCGCAGAATATGAGGTGTGTTGTTTGGGATTCAGATGGCTATTGAGAAAAAGATCAAAGTTTTAGAAGTCTATGCTAATTCAGCTCTGGTAGTATATCAAATGAAGGGAGAATGGGAAACAAGAGATTCTAAGTTAATCCCATATCGAGAGCACATATTGGAGTTGATGGAACAGTTTGAAGATATTTCCTTTCATTATGTACCGCGAGAAAAGGAATCAAGTGGCTGATGCTTTAGCCTCATTGGCCGCCATGTTTAAAATTGGAGGATGTGTAGATATACCCCCAATTAGATTGAGATTGAAGGAGGCACCTACTCATGTTATGAGTGTGGAAGAAGAGCCGGATGGGAACCTTTGGTATTATGACATCATACAGTATCTTAAGCATTATAAATACACCGAGCATGGAACTGATAATGATAAAGGGTGATTAGGCGAATGTCATTGGGATACTTTCTGGATGGGGAAGTTTTGTATAAGAGCAGCCGAGATCAGGTTTTGTTGAGATGTGTGAATACGGCTGAAGCTAAAAGAATATTGGAAGAAGAACATGACGGAATTTGTGGAAGTCATGCAAGTGGGCATAAGATGGCCCGACAAGTTATGAGAGAAGGGTATTTTTGGCTAACTTTGGAAACTGATTGTATCAACTATGCAAGACGATGTCACAAATGCCAGATATATGCAGATCAGATACATACTCCTCCTAACCCACTTAATGTCTTGGTGTCGCCGTGGCCGTTCTCAATGTGGGACATAGATGTGATTAAAGCAATAAATCCTAAGGCTTCGAATGGTCATCAGTTTATTTTGGTAGGTATTGATTATTTCATTAAGTGGGTGGAGGCTGCATCTTATTCTAGCATAACACAATCAGTGGTCCTCAGATTTATCAAGAAAGAAATTCTCTGCCGATATGGTCTGCCTGAGAGAATCATCACTGACAATGCAATGGAATAGCCAGTTATTGTTGCTGCTTGTGCTCAGATTAAAATCATCTTTAGCAACTCTGTTCCAAGACGCCCAAAGATGAATGGCGCGGTAGAAGCAGCAAACAAGAACATCAAGAACATCATACAGAAAATGACTTAAACTTATAGAGATTGGCATGAAAAACTGCCCTTTGCCCTGCTTGCTTACAAGACTTGTGCTAGAACTTCCACCGGGGCAACTCCTTATTCTTTGGTGTATGGGATGGAAGCAATAGTGCCAATCGAGGTGGAAATTCCTTCACTGAGGGTGTACCGTGAAGTTAAATTGGATGAAGCAGAATGGGAACAGGAAAGATATGATCAATTAAATCTTGTAGAAGAGAAAAGGTTGACAGCCCTTTGTCATGGACAAACTTACTAGAAAAGGATGATCAGGGCATTCAATAAAAAGGAGCACCCTAGGCAGTTCAAGGAAGGAGAGTTGGTTCTGAAGAAGATTCTTTCGGAGCAACGAGATCCAAGGGGCAAATGGGCACCGAATTGGGAAAGACCTTATATTGTAAAGAAAGCATTCTCTGGAGGTGCTTTAATTCTTCAAGAGATGGATGGGGTTGAATTACCAAGTCCAATAATTCGGATGCGGTGAAGAAATACTATGCCTAAGAGGAAAAAAAAACTGGACCTAAAATAGAGAGAGGTCGAAAAAGAAAGACTGGACCTAAAATAGAGAGAGGTCAAAAAAGAAAAACTTGGCCTAAAATAGAAAGAGGTCAGAAAAAGAAATAAATAAAAGGAGGGGTTCAGGTTGAAAACCAGCAAAGGGCGGCCTGAATCCAACGGGGGTCTTTGAGTCGAAAACCCGAAAGGGCGGCTCAAGTAAAGGATGGGAAGGCATTAACAATGGAGTCTTGCTCAATTGTCTCGTGAGGTCAAAGCGGTGAGCGAGCAGTTCAGAGCTACCTGTGATGACCAAAAGCAAAAAAGAAATGTACACACAGGGCCAATTAAAATGCAAGGGAATCATCCATCATTCAAAATCATCGGAATATTCATCGCCATGCGGTCTATTCTATCTATTTTATAAATATATATATATAAATATATATATATATATATTATTACAACAATTCCTTTTAGGGACCTTTCTTTCCGTATATACATGTTCTTTGTTGAATATCTTTCTTAAATAATATATTTCTCTTGCCATGCTCTTTTTGTTGAGAGGAATACTTGGATTGTGTATTTCATTACAAAATCATAATACTGATTGAGCATATTTGAATAAGCGTGATCATGCATGGCATTCAACAATAAAGGGGTAACAAGTTGGAGCATAATTCTTAATTACATTACAAGCTGGAAATTCACATTAGAGGTAAAAATCAGATTAGGGCGGTGCAAATACTCCAAAAGGGGGCATATATCTTATAAGAAGGGAATTATCAGCAAAGTACATCCAAAGTGTGATGAAAGCAAGAGTTTGTTGGCCTAGGATGTAATGCCAAAATGGAAGAAGTAGGAATGATGTTGGGCTATCTTGGGTTCTCACCTTAAAATGATGAAAATTTGATTCAAATAAAGAAAAAAAAAGGTTTTCATATGACATCAATTGAGCTTTTAATTCAAAATTCCCTTCTCTTTTAAAATCCTGTTCGAGGTCTCTAGTAGAGAGTTTTTGTTTCAAATTTTGGTTCATTTTTAAATCTTGTTCGAGGTCTCTGGTAGAGAGTTTTTAATCCAAAAATCTTGTCTTGTTTTTAAAATCCTATTCGAGGTCTCTCGTAGAGGATTTCTGTTTCAAATTTTGGTTCATTTTTAAATCCTGTTCGAGGTCTCTGGTAGAGAGTTTTCAATCCAAAATCTTGTCTTGTTTTTTAAAATCCTGTTTGAGGTTTCTGGTAGAGAGTTTTCTGCTTTCAAATCTTGTTCTTTTTAAATCCTGATCGAGGTCTCTGGTAGAGAGTTTCCACTTTGAAATCTTGTTCTTTTTTAAATCCGGCTCGAGGTCTCTGATCGAGAGTCTGCATCTCAAAGCCTGAATTCATTGAAATCAATTTCTTCTTAAAATTTATTCTTACATGCATGCGCATCAAAACGGGTGTCTACGTCTTTGCACATTTCCTTACTAACAGGAAGTATACAAAGTGCTCTTTTGTAAACTTCCCATTAGTCAGAAAATGCACAAAGAGGGGCAGTTGTAGACACCCCATTTTGGTTTGCCTAAATTGTTTTGGATTCTATACAATCTTGCCCAACTCGATTACCAAAGTCTCTTTGGCAATGTACCTAGTTTTCAATTGGCATACTCGTGCTCATTTGATCACATCCGTTGTTCATTTTTTAGGCATTTCATTTCTCAAACATGCTTGTGTTTATTGTCAGCATATTCGAGTTCATTAGGCATGCTTATATTTATTTTCTTTTTATTTTCCTTTGTTCATTAACCATATACATTTAGTCCATTAACCATGTTTATATTTATTTTCTTTTCTTTTTCCTTTGCTCATTAACCATATACATTTAGTGACACCTGTTTATTGCCCATTAAGCATGATCATATTCACATTGGTTTGCATACACCCATCAGTAATGTATATACATTTGTGTCACTTATAAATCATGCTCTTGCATTGGCATTTCAATTGGTTTGTTTTCCTTGGAATGACCTAAATTGAGGTAGTTGCATTTACAATGGAAAGCATCTGATTTTCTCATTTTACCAAATAAAAGGTACATAGGTCCCAGGGTCATATTGATTACAAAGTTCAACTATTCCAAAAGCAAAAGATTTGGCAATTCTGTTTATAAGTACAAATTTTACAAAGGAAAACAAACTGCCTTCTTGGATTACATCTTGTTTTCTTTTCAGTAGAATTTTGTTGCTCCCTTGCCTAGGGTCCTGTGTCCTTGGAATTTAGCCCTTTGTCGACAGAGGTTGAATAACCTGCAGCAAACTAAGACACCAAATGCAGTAACCAGTACCAATTCATGCAGAAAAGACATATATCCCTAGGACTTAAGGCACAAGCACCATTAGTTGGTGAATATGCCTTAATACTCCAATGAAAGAAAGCAAGCAACAACAAATCAGCAGGCATATGACAGAAAAGTATAAGGACAGAAACTAGCATGTGTCATCACACAAAACAGCAAAGATGGTAGCAAAGAATGGAAAGCACAGAATCACGCAGAGCTACATGTACTACAACAAGCATGCAAAAATGGAGTAAATGAGCTTAGGGAAATTTATTTATGGGCTTTAGGGATTGAGAGGGTCAAGATTGAATTCAAGACCTCATCATCCCATCGAAGCCATGAATACATGCAGGAGGATCCTCAAAACAGTGAAGCATGGCAAAATAGGAGCTTATAGCATTATCATTCCAGCAGTGATCGAGCCAAAAACAATCCTATTTTTATGGCTATTTTATTATGTTTTTGGGTCAATGTATGCTTAAATATATGTTATTTTGTTAATATTTGTGTTTTGAGTCTTTATGAGATGTGAAATTGATAATTTGATAATTTTCACTACTTTTGGAGCTATTTTGGTGACTTTTTACACAGATATGAGCAAAGTAATTTTGAGTATAGATTTGGAGATTCGCAGTTCGTGTTTGAAGATTTATTGAAGACAATTTGAAGATTTGAAAACCATTGAAGAATAATTTCAAGAGCAAGAATTGAAGAATGGAGCTTTAACTGTGAAGGATTGAAGACAAGCCATGGATAAGCCTTCAAGCTTTGGTATTTTTGGATATTTTATATGGGAAAATACTCAGCCCATATAAATCATTAATTGGAATTAAAATCCCAATTAATGACTCCTATATTCAAGGAAATATCCAAAATCCCGTAGATTCCCGATTCTAGTCCTAACAGGATTAGGATTCAGCGCAGTCTCGGTAGAAAAATCATAACTTTCTACTCAGATCTCTGTTTTAGGCCCGTGAATAGGCGTTGGAAAGCTAACTCCGAGATCTACAACTTTCTTTGAAGTCCAAGACCCAGTTCTGCCATTTTCAAGCCCAAAAACGACGTCGAAGTCCCTATACGAATTCAGCAAAATTTTAGGATCCTATTTTTGACTTGGATTCTACTCTAGGAAGACTTTTCATCTAACTTAGAGTCTAAGTTAGACCCAAAAACGTCCTAGACTCCTTTTCCTACTTAGAATTGGATTTTCTAGGGTTATTTCAACTATAAATAGCCACCTTAGGTCTAGGTGTTTTATGTATGTAGATCTAGAGATTTTATTTTGAAGAATTGTTGAAGATTTGGAGGAGTTTGTCCTAGGAGCCGCCGGCCCCCTCTTCTTCCCATCCTTAGATAAGTTTTTCTTCTTTTCTTTGGATGCTCACTCAATTCATGAGTGAGTAATCCTTTTCTTTTCTCCAATGTAGAATTTAATTGATCTCTTGACTTATATCATGGTGAGATTTTGTGCTTTTATATGAAAATTAATAGGGTATTTCTTAATATCTCTGCATGAATTCTATGTTGCTTGTTTTGATAGATTGAAGCATGCATTTTCTTGATAAATTAAGTAGCATTAGCTAAATTAAAATCTTGAAGGATCTTCGGATTTAATTGTTTGGTAGCAATTGGAAGCGAAGGATCTTCCTTCCAATGGATTTAAGAATCTTTGACCAATTTTTAATTGCCCATTGTGCTTGTAAATTACTAAATCTTAATGCTTTATTCTTGAGTAATTATCACACTGGATCAAGAGGTAATTATTTAATGAATAAAAGGGATAATTCACACTGGATCAAGAGTTTTATCTAATTAAGGTAATTTAGAATTAAATTCCAAGCAAGCTATCCATTGTTTTCATAATCTTTAGATATCAATGATCCATGTATTATTGTCAAGAGGGATATTAATTCTATGTTGGAGGTTTCTTTTAATTATTTTCTCAACTCATCTTTTGCTTTTAATTAATTGTTTTCTTTAATTTTCTTGATTGTTTTCTTAGATAGTTTTAATTACTAGTTTGATTTGATTTAATTTTACTCTCAAAATCTTCTTTATTTTATTTGTTTTGTTTTAAGAAAAAAATAATAACCCATCTCTCTGTGGGATCGACCCCTACTTGCCCTAGCTATCTTTAGTTAGTAATTGTTGGGATTTTTATTTTTATGATTTGCTGACGACCGATCAAGCAGCTAAGGGTTAAGATATAACAAAGCAAAGTCAACAGAATGACACAAGGCAACCAGGAGCTGTGAAAATGAATTTGTGCAGATGCAAAATATTCAGTGTGCATGCCAAGGCAAAACAGTCAAGATAAGAGCATCAAAAGACATTCAGTTAGCCAATGACAGTTGTAGGATCAAAAGACAATTGGTGCAACGTATAAGGGGTATAATGTAGTAGAAGATTCCCAATCCAAGGTATCAATTACAATGAAATCAGGGGAAGCAAGTGAAAACAATGGAGTTAGGGTAGCTAATTCACCAAAGCAGTTGATCATGGTGGGAAGATGCAAACACACTCAACCACATGGATCAGAAATCAGTACTCTCCAAACAAGGATGACACCAGCAGTGCAACATAAAACAGCAGACAAATATGATTCAAACAAAGAAGGGTCATATACAGTAAGTATACAAGAGCATTGAATATATAGCATAACTAAATTCTAAATGCATGACCAAGTTGGATCCCAAAGGTGCAACAACAGAGCATTGTAAGCAAATTCAGAGTCAGTTCAAGTGGTATATAGTTCAATCATCAAGAAAGGGTCAAATTAGCAAGGTTGGAAGTAAGGATAAAAACCTGCAAAAGGATAAAAACAGAGGAGGAAGTAAGGTTCAATGGATGGCACAAATGAAATAAAGGGAAAAGGAAAGGAGAATTAGCAAAGGGGGGTTACTTGGTCGTTGAGAAGATTCGAGAGACCCGAGCCTCATCCTAATCGCTGGAATGCCACTTTTACAGGGAGAAGGGAACAAAAAAATTCAGTTAGTAAAAGGGGATTGGAATCTGACCCGGGGGGGATATACGGGAAGGGAATTGATAGCTAAACGAAAGGAAGGACTTTTTCTCTAAAAGAAAGGACAGATCTAAGGGGGGGGGGGGGATTTCGAGATCTAGAGCTCTCTCTCTCGCTCGCTCTCTTTCTTTTTGGGGTTTGAAGTTTTCTTTCAAAAAAGGGAAATGAGGGCACAAGCAGAAAACCTGGTAGTGATTTGAAAAGGGAGATCTTAAAGATCAAGCTCAATTTCACTTTGCTCTTTTTTCTTTGGTCTTTATTTAAAACGTTTTGAAGGCAAAAACAACAAGATTTGATCGGTTTTTCTGAGGGATTTTGAAAAATTGTTTGTTGTTGGGTTGAAATCACTAGTTTTGAAGGTTGGGGTTGAGATTTTTTTGAAGCATCTAGTAGCTAGGGTTTTGGGTTTCTGGTTTGAGGGTTGAGGGAAGAAGAAGAGATCGTCGAGGAAGGGGGAAGAGAAATTAGGGTTATAAACCCTCATTTGTCCAAACGACGCCGTTTGGTAAGCCTACCCACCATTTCTTCAATTGGATCCGCATGGTTTTTATTTAATGTAATTTAGGATTTGCTTGCTTGGTGGATTGGCTTTTTGGCTTTTAATTTTATGGTGGTTGAAGTCATTTTGATTAATTTTTTATGTGCTCATGTGATTATGGTGGTGTTTTGATGATTAGAATGTTGTTTTTGTAAAAAATTTAGGTTTTTTTTAGTAGAAGCTTTGTTGATGAAATATGATGGATTATATTTTTGTTCATTTATTTTTGCTTTATGATTTATTTTGATGAAAGTTTTTGTTAAAAGGGCTTAAAGTGATGTTCCCATGCTAAAGTTATGATCTTTGTTGGCCATAATGAAATGAATAAAAAGATAATTAGAATTTATTTATGATCATTTCCTTTGGGCTTTAATTAATTTAAAGGAAAATCAAGTCTTTAATTTCAAGTTTTGATTTTTAAACATGATTGATTCAAAAATGGATTCATGGTCCCTTTCGAGTTGATTTTGGGTATAAAAATGAAACCTTTGATTCAAAACTTAAATTTTAAAATGGAAATTAGCTTGATAATTGATTTTTCATGTCATTATGAGCTAATTCTTATTTTAAAATCTAGGCTTTGAATTTAAAGATCTCATTTCTTAGAATTAAAGGTTAACTCGAGGAGGGATTAGTGAATCTATCTGAATTAATCCTAGTTTGAGAATCAAAGCTTGGATTTAGAAGATTAATTTTCTTTTAAGTTTATATTAAACTAAGGAAATGGCTTTAATTCATGATAACTTGTATTTTAGTTCATTTAAAGATCTAGACTTGTATTTGAGTTCAATTAAGTGCATGAAATTTTCAATTTAAGTCACATAAAGACTAAAACTTGTTCCCTTGTTCACCTAGGTCCCTGATTGGTATCCCAATTTATCTTTTGATCTGATTGAGTCCTTTGATCTTGATTTTATTGCAATTTGCTCCTTTATTCATGGTATTAATAATTTGATTGGGCAATTGAGCCCATGCTTTGGATACTTTGTGCTTTTTGCTTTCATGGATTTTGCTAATCGTTTGCTTGGTGTGCAGAAATGTCCCCAGTCAGTTCGATTCGACCCTTAGGCTTACCTTTTCTTTAAGTCTTTTGTTATTTAAGTTAATTGGCCCAATTAGACCCTGATTTGTAATAATTTAGTAATTTAGAGTAGGGATAAAATGGAACTTAATTGCATGCATATCATATTTACTTGTCATTGATTATATCTATTTGCATATCATGCCACCGCCTAAAACCGGTTGATAATCGTAACCCTTCCGAAGAAGGGGCATTCAGTGAGTGGTCGAGTTTTCGGGGCCACTGAATGTCTCTAAGGATGAGACGGCTCTTCTCGGGATGCGTCGGGGCTCCGAGCAAATATCCCGGGAAGTGCTTTCAATAGCCCGGGTTACATGAGTCATCTTAAAAAAATCGGACCTGGCATTCATGATTCACATACATGCATTAATCGAGAATTAGAAAAAGAAAAAAAGGGCGGGAAAGATCAGAAAATTAAAAGAGGTAATAAAAGGTTTTTTCCAGAAAGGTTTTTCACAAAATCATGTGCTTTTATTCAATTTTCATGGTAAGCTTTTAATTCCTTGAAAGTTCAATTTTTTTGGATTAAGATTAATTTGGAAATTGATCATTCAATCTTTTTGGGTTAATCTTAATATGAAAATCAAGTCTTTGATCTAGTTTTTAGATTAAGATTAACTCAAAATTGGATTAGTAAATCTTTCCGAACTAATCTTAATTCAAAAAAAATTAAAACTCTAATTCAAAAATGGGTTTTCTTTAAGTTTAAAAAGGTTTTTGGGAAAGTCAATTAATCCAGTTTTTCTTTGCAATGTTTAAATCCATTGATTTTTTTTTCTTTCGCAATAATCAAAGATAAGACTAAAAGCAACCTTTTTCTTTTGACCCACTAGTTCTAGTTATATTAAGAGGTACCGTCACTTGACGGGCGCTAGGTTTAGTGGGTCCATTGCCGAGCTACTCTCGAACCTAGATTTTGGTTGCAAGACCGGACCCTAGGTTTAGTAGGTCCATTGCCGAGCTTTTGGACTCAACTTAGCTTAAGTAGCAATTAGGTGACTAATCACACCTTAGAATTTTGATTAGTGGCGACTCCATTTCAAAGTCTTTTCGGCAGGGTTCCCCGGATCCGAACGTTTCGACACACCCCATTGATTTTCGCTCCATCGTATGTTTTTCTAGAAAAACAAAAACTGAAAAGAAAAATTAGTAGTAAATGTTCTTAAACAAAAATTAAAAACAGAAAAATCAAAATTTTTTTAACGTAAAAAGCAGAGAATTTTTTTTTATTTTAAAACGCAATTTTTTTTAAGAACGCAGAACACAAAAGAAAAATATTTTTTTAATTAAAAACGCAAAGACCAAAAGAAGATTCTTAAGATTAGTCTTTTCCTTCCTTCCCCGGCAACGGCGCCAAAATTTATGATCGGTCGTCAGCAATCATAAAAATAACCCCCACAAAAACCTAGCTAAGTAGATAGGGCAAGTAGGGGTCGAATCCCACAGAGAAGGGGAATAGACTTATCCAAAGATAAAGTCTTCAAGAATTTCCTTAAGAGAATTACTCAAAAACAAGGGATTAAAAATAGCAATTATAAAGAAAAACAATTAATCTAAAAACAAAGCAATACAAATTAAATCTAAACTATGCCAATTAAGAAAGAAAACAATAATAAGAAAGCATAATTCTTCTCCAATGGTAGAAATCAATCAATTTAACTACAGATTATTGATTTAAAAGATGAATTTAATGTTTTATTCTTGATGACAACTGGTCTAGGGAAACCCTAACATGTATTATAGATCAAGATCCTTCTCAGGTTTAATTATCCCTTTTATTACTTAACAACCAACTTCCTTCTCAAGCTGGAAGATTGATAAGAACAAAGCATTAAGAACAATTATTTTCCACACATGCTTAACAAGTAAAACCAGACTTATTGTCGTTATACAACCACAACAAGGTAAACCAATCTCATCAGACCGTTTCTCAACGAATCCAATTCGTTACCACACAATCAAGCTCTAGTTCTCACCCAAAGCTTAGATTTAACTATAGATCCATCCAATTACATCATTAGTGGCCACATAAATCAATAATCATCAAGATCATAAAATAAAACAGAGATAAGCAAACTATCTATCAAGAACAAAAATCAAATTATATGCACACAAATCTCACCATAATTAATTGATTAGATTCACCAAAGGATAAGAAGTATTAAAGATTTAGCTACTCATGGATTTTTCCAAATCCATGAGAGGCTTAAGAAAACTTACAAAACTTGAAGGGGGCGGAATCTCCTTAGTCTTCAACAAGGGATATTGATCGAGCTAAAAATAACCCTATTTTTATGATCATTTTCCTATGCTTTTTAGTATTTATATGTGTATTTTAACCCTATTTTATAAGTATTTGTGTTTTTAGGTCTTGGAGACAAGAAAAGTGGAAACTTGTAGTTTTTCACTCTTTTTGGAGCTATTTTGATGACTTTTTACTCAAATATGAACTTAGCAATTTTGAGTATGGATTTGGAGATTCGAAATTCATGTTTGAAGATTTATTGAAGATAATTTCAAGATTTGAAGACTATTGAAGAATTATCTTAAGAGGCAAGAATTGAAGATTGGAGCTTAAATTGCGAAGGATTGAAGACAAGCCATGAATAAGCCCGGAAGCTAAGGAATTTTGGATATTTTATATGGGATAATACTCAGCCTATATAAGCCCACAATTGGAGTTAAAATCCCAATTTGTGCCGTCTATATCCATGGAAATATCCAATTCCCGCTTATTCCCGCTTTTAGTCGTAACAGGATTAAGAATTCAGCGCAGTCTCAGTAGAAAGGCCATAACTTTCTGCTCAGTTGTCCGTTTTAGACTCGTGAGTAGGCGTTGGAAAGCTAATTCCGAGATCTACAACTTTCCTTTGAAGTTCAAGACCCAGTTCTGCCATCTTCAAGCACAAAATCGCCGTCGAAGTTTCTGCACGAATCCGGAATTTTTCAGGATCCTCTTTTGACTAGGATTTTGGTTCTAGGAAGACTTTTAAGCCAACTTGAAGACCAAGTCAGCCTCTAAACCGTCCTAGACTCCTATCCTACTTAGAATTGGAATTTTTAGGGTTATTTCCACTATAAATAGCCACCCTATGTAACATAAATCACACACACACACAAGACCCACACACACATAATTTTCTCTTTATCTATTTTTCTTCTAGTTTTAGTTTTTCTTCTAGTTTTTAGGCTAGGGTGCCACCACCCTCTCTAATCATAGAGGGGTGCGACATACCTAGGGATTTTGCAAGGAGATTTCGCCCCTCCAAGGTCTTGTAAGTTTTCTTAAGCCTCTCATGGATTTTCCTAAATCCATGAGTAGCTAAATTCTTAATACTTCTTATCCTTTGGTGAATTCAATCAATTGGATATGGTGAGATTTTTGTGCTTATAATTTGATATTGTGTTTTTGATAGATAGTATGTTAAACTCTGTTTTATTGCACGATCTTGATTTTTATTGATTTATGCGGTCGATAAAGAGATAATTTGAGAGATCTTTTGTTAAATCAAGCAAGACTGTTGACACATGAGTTTGATTGTTTGGTAACGAATTGAGAACGATTAGCCTCGCCTCAATGGGTTTAGCATGCCAGTGATCAAATTTATTTGATTGTTGTATGGTTTTACTTGTTAAGCATGTGTGAAAGAACTAATATTATAGTTGTTTTTAATGCTTTGTTTCCTAGCAAGTCTTTAAGCCTTAGCCGGTAATTGATTAGTTAATAAAAGGGTAAAATAAGTTTTGACCAAGATTTTACTAAATAGCATGTTAGGGTTTCCCTAGGCCAGTTATTATCAAGGATTTAATATTGAATTCATCTTTTAAATCAAGGATCCAAAATTAATTTGATTGAATTCTATCATTGGAGAAGAAGTATGCCTTTTAATTATTGTTTTCTTTATTAATTGCCATAGATTTAGATTTAATTTACTTTGCTTTATTTTTATTTTAATTGTTTTCTTTTTAATTAATCTTTTCAATCCCCTGTTTTCTTTTAAAAACAATTTTTTTGGAAAAGATTTGTTCTTGGGATAAGTTTATTCTCCTTCTCTATGGGATCGACCCATGCTTGCTCTATATACTTAGTTAGGAATTTGTGTGGATTATTTTTATGATTGCTGACGACCGATCATAAATTTTGGAGCCGTTGCCGGGGAAGGAAGGAAAAGACTAATCCTAAAAATATTTTTCTTGTTTCAGCGTTTTTCTAAAGAAAAAAAAGATTTTGTTTTTGCGTTTTTAATTTTAAAAAAAAATAATTTGTGTTTTGCATTTTGAAAAAAAAAGATTCTTTTTGCGTTTTCAAAAAAAAATTTGTTTCTGCGTTCTTAGAAACAAAAATTTCTTTTATTTTCTATCTTTAATTTTTAATTTTTGTTTAAGAACTTTTACTACTAATTTTCTCTTGAGTTTTGTTTTTGAGTTTTTTTAGGAAGTTGCATGCCAAACACAAGAAGTAGTGGTATAGAAGACTTTGAATTTGATCAAGAGCCAGAAAGAACAATATTTTCGCTAAGGAAGGAGAAATCAAGTCGACAGCAAGAAGAGGAGTCATCCAATTCGAGTTCTCAATGTAGTTCTCCTAGATCTGCTGCTTCAACATCGTCACAAGACATGGCAAACGAAGAAGGTCCTAAAACTCTAAGAGAGCTTTCCGCACCAAACGTCAATGCACGACGTTTAGCAATTCGATACCCAGATACTACTGGAAACTTTGAGATCAAATCTGGATTTATTCAGAATTTACACAAATTTCATGGTCTGCCTGGAGACGATCCTCACCGACATCTTATCGATTTCCAGATTGCCTGTGTGTCAACAAGTATTCAAGGTAATCCTGAAGACCAATTCATGTAAAGAACTTTTCCGTTCACTCTTGTGGATCGTGCAAAAGATTGGTTGTACCTCTTACCAACTGGTTCAATCACATCTTGGACGAGCCTTAAGAAATTGTTCTTGGAAAAGTACTTCCCTGCTCATAAAGTATCAAGTATAAGGAAGGAGATTTGCGGAATTAAGCAATGCCATGGAGAAACAATGCATGAATATTCGGAACGTTTCACTACACTACGTGCGAGCTGCCCCAATCATCAAATCATTGAACAGTTGCTGATCAAATACTTCTACGAAGGATTACTACCGTTTGACAGATCTTCCATAGATTCTGCAAGTGGAGGAGCTTTCATAGACAAAACTCCCACTGATGCTTGGACTTTAGTGGTGAACATGGCTGCCAACACACAACAATTTGGATCTCGAGAAGACTATTCAAGAGAAGGCAATACAAGAAGAAACAATGAAGTCTCTACCCATTCCACCTCATTGGAGCAACAACTTCAAGAAACAAATCAACAAGTCGCTATGCTCACTAATTTATTCCATGTGAATTTTTCAAGTGTGCCTAAGGTTTGTGGTATTTGTAAACAAGGACACTACACTAATAAGTGCCCTTCTTTGGAACACACCGCGCAAGAAGTCAATGCTGTGGGAATGCAAGGAGCATATCAAAGGAAGTTTGAACCTTATTGAAGAGCCGAGCAACCAAGTCAACAATATGGGAACCAAGGTAACTATCAAGGAAGGCCAATGAATTATCAAAGGCCTAATTTTCAACAATTTTCACAAGCTGTCGAGATGCAACAAATGAGAGAAGCTATGGAGATGATGAGGAAACAAATAAGTCAATTGGCTAGTGACACGAGTGAACTCAAGACACAAGGTCAACAAAGGATCCCATCTCAACCAAAGGTACCTCCTAAGGAGAATGTAAGTGCAATGCTATTCAACAAATTCCAAATTTTGCAAAGTTACCGAAGCAACTTTGTACCAACAAGAAAAGGTTACAAGGTAAGGTAAGTGCTGGAGTTAATGTCTCTGTTGTGTTTCAAAAGAGTTTACCTCCCAAGTGCAAGGATCCAGGTACGTTTTCTATTACTTGTTATATTGGGAGAAGTGTTATAGAGAATGCTATGCTTGATTTAGGAGCATCTTTAAGCGTAATGCCTTATTCTTTTTTATCAATCTTTAAATCTTGGTCCTTTGAAAACTACTAATGTGATTCTGCAGTTAGCTGATGGATCTTTGGTTCATCCCAAAGGTGTTCTAGAGAATGTCTTAATTAAAGTTGAACACTTGATTTTTCCTATTGACATCTTTGTTATGGAGATGGAACATTCAAAAGATCAATGTCCTCTTTTATTAGGAAGACCTTTCCTAAGAACTTCTCATACCAAAATCGATGTATTCGATGGTTCATTGACCATGGAATTCGATGGTGATGTAATCCACCCTAGAATTTCATCTCAATCGCCATTGAATTCTAACAAGTTTGTTCGTGTTGTGAATGTTAAAAGTGTTAAGAAGGAAGCCAGAGAAGAATCTTCATCAACAAAGCCTGATCAGATTTCCAGAGGAAGACAAAGGATAAGGGACGTTCGACAACGTTACAACGAGAATTTCCACCAATTTTGGGGGAGATTTAAGAAGTTGTGTGCCGGTTGCCCTCAACATGGATTCAAAGAAGGAATTTTAATCCAAATCTTCTATGGAGGATTAGGACTTAAAGATCGAGTTCTTGTTGATTCCTTTAGTCACACTCCAACGTTGAAGAGAACCCCGGAGAATGCATACCTTGCGTTTGAAGAATTATCTCGAAGGACGAAATTTTCAACCTCAAAGGAAAAGCGAGAAGCCAACAAACAAGGAGTTCAGCCACAAGGAGAGGTGCAGAAGATGGAAGTCGAAGCACCAGAGGAAGATCCCAAGGCCATGATCAAGCCAACTCAGCCGACCATTGCTCGGCTGTGGCCCGACCATCCTCACACATGGCCCGGACTGGACCGGCCATACCCGAGCCGCACCAAGCCACATGCCCGACCATCCGAGCCACTTGCCCAGTCAAGCCCGACCTCATCCGCACCAGCCGAGCCACATGTCCGGCCATGCCTGGCGAACACTGCATCCTCCGCGCATCTTGCCTAGTCAAGACTGGCCACTGCTCGGTCAGGATTATCTTCCACCGAGCCACCTCGAGTCTTCGCCGAGTTAGGACCGGCCATCACCGTGCCATTACCGGCCAAATGTTTTTCAAGCCATGCTTTCACCAAGCCACCACCGGCCATGCCCGTGACATCACCATTCCAAGCCGCCACATAACCTTTGATGATTTCAAGTCTTGATAAAATTCAACTTGAAGTTCTCAAAGCCATCAATGATACTCTCAAGATCATTGTGGACTTGTTGAAGGAATATATCCATAGTTCCTTCACCCTTGAAGAATAATTTCTTTAAGACAGTCTAGCCAAAGACCTTAAAGAAAGGCGCTTATTGGGAGGCAACCCAATGATTTCACATGAAGAAACCAAAGGAAAGCAAATGGAGCTTAATTTGGACAATTGCAAGATGAATTCGGAAGGAGTCAAGTTTCAGAAGCAATGCGGATGGAGCTTATGCCTACAAACAAAGAAGCTTTCTTTAACTCTATCTTTTTGATTTTCCTTGCATTATTTTGTCTTGATTGATTATTGCTTTGATTGCTTGCTTATTCTTTGATGTGAATTAGTTGCTTGTGTTAGTTTTTATTTTATGCATTTAACTAACCACACTTTTTATGCATGCTCATGTGTTTTCACATTGAGGACAATGTGTCTTTTAAGTGTGGGGGATAGAGTCTAGTCTAATAGGGAGTCTACATGCATTAATTGATCATAATCTTAATCAATGCCATAATTTTTTCGAAAATTTTTAAATTTTTGCATATATTGAGTGATTTGATTTAATTATGAATGATAATGCTTAGAATTTTTAAGAATGCTTTATTTGATTGATTGATTTATAGCATGATATCTTATTTCTTAGAATTAGGTATAATTAGAGTCTGTGATAAAAGCTTATTGTTTACTGCTTCTTGATTATCTATTTCGAGAACTTGTGTTTAATTTTTATTGAAATTACAATTTTGAAAGTATGTTATGGATGTCTGCTTTAAAAAAAATCAATCCATTGTTGTCACTCTTTTCTTTAAACAAAAGGAGTTAGTAACCCTTGGAAAGAGGATAGGAGGCATGGAATTGCAGAAATATTGTCCCTCTGAAAAAATAAAAAGAAGGAGTCCTTCTAGAGTGCTAGTAGCCTCAAAAATGGGAGTTAGTAACCCCAAATCATGAACACTTCAAGGTTAGTAACCTCAATTTTCTAAAAATTAATTACCCTTTGAAAATCTATTATAACCCACGAAAACCCTTGATTTGTATCCATGATATGCATTCCTTTAAGTAATGGAGATAAAGATGAAGACATAAGCCTATGAAAGAAGTAATTATAAGATGTGATGAATAATGAATGATTAGAACTACTTTAATTATGGTTACTTAAGGATAAAGATGCTTGCTATTTCTTGATCTTTTGAATTGAGTGCTCTTATTATTCTTTGTTATTTTGATTTCATAATTACGTTAATCCTTAATATGTGTAGCATTCAAAGTTTTTGAAAGGTTTAAACTAAGTTGGATTTTTTATTTGCATTAGTTTAGAGTCTATCTTATGAATTGTTCTTAATAGTTTTCTACACTAGTTTGTTAGGGACTAGCAAAGGTTTAGTGTGGGGGAATTATGATCGAGCTAAAAATAACCCTATTTTTATGATCATTTTCCTATGCTTTTTAGTATTTATAAGTGTATTTTAACCCTATTTTAGATTTGGAGTCTCCATACATCAAGGTTATATCGAAAAAATATCAAAAAAATATAAAAAAAATTTCGACCAGAAACTTGTGATTTTTGTTCTGCATTCGTTAGTGGTCGGAATTGGCTGAAATTTTAGATTTAGTGTTTTACATCTTTATCTTTCTGGGAAAAATAGTGAAAGTTCAAAAAAAAATCAACAAGAGTTGGCATTTTTTGGAGATTTTGGTTTGCAGGTGTCGAAACGTTCGGGTCCGGGGAACCCTGTCGAGACGACGTTGGTAAGAAAGAGTCGCCACTAATCTTTTTTGTAAGGTGTGATTAGTCACCTATCCTATTATTAAGTCTAATATTAACCTAAGCTTGGCGAAGGTAATACTAAACCTAATACAGTCTGCTTAACCAGAGTCTATGGGTTCGGGAGTCGGTTACGCTCGGGGAAGGATTAACACCCCCGAGACACCCGTCAAACGACGATACCTCTAGTCTAAACTAAATCTAATGGGTTAATACTAAAGGTTGCTTTTAAATCTTGATTATTAGAGGAAAAGGGTTATAAAAGAAAATAAAATCATCTTTAAAATAAATGTCGAGAATTTGAAGAATATGATCGAACACTGTCGACCAATTCTATTTCGATTATTTTTCACTGTTTGTTCTCTTGTTGAATCTTCTGCATCGGGAAGAGGTTTTGAAAATGCTGTGTCAAAACCTTTTATTCTTGTCTTTCAAGTCTTTTACTTTATTTTGAAAACTCCCATTTTAGTCTTCCTAAAAATGGTGTGAAAATCTTCTTTTCTTATTGTTTTGGAAATCTTTTTCCGTCTTCTGTTGATAAACTAAGTCTGATTTGAATTTGAAAGCCTCTATTTAAATCTTAAAAGCTCTTGATTACTATTTTAATTTCTTTTGAAAACTGCATAAGAGAACACTTAATGGAGAAAACATTTTTGGAGAATCCCTTTTTATTGCATCTTTTAATTTTCTGATTTTTTTTTCATTTTTTACCATTTTTCCAATTTTAGCTTAGATATTACCTAATGCATGGACGAGATGATGGATGCAAAATCCAGTTTTTTAGTTGATTAATAAAAAGGAGTTTACTTGAATTGACCTTCACGAACCTAGCCTGGCCTTCCGGGGATATTCGTAAAGATCATTTAATCTCGGGGCGAAATCTCGAGAGGTCGTGCCCGAGCACCTTTACCCGAGATTGGCTCGTCATAGCTTAAACACCTCTTTATTAATCGCAATTTATGGAGGTGGCATGAAATACAAACAATTATAAATCAATCACAAATAAATATGATATGCATGCAATTAACTCTACTTTAAATCTACTCTAGGTTACTAGATTATTATAAACCACGGCTTAATCAAATTGAAATTAAACTAACAAAGGACAAAATTGAAAGAAATTAAAAGCTTCGGAGCCAAATTGGACAAATTGGATACTTATCTGCACATCAAGTAAACAATTAGCAAAGTTCAGGGAGCAAAGAGCATAAATTGAATATCAATGACATGAATCAAGTACCCAATTGCACAATTTTAACATAAATATTCTAAATCAGGGGGCAAATTGCATCAAACAATAAATAACATTTTAAATTAGGGACCAAGTTGAATGAAATCACACAAATAAAGAAAAATAAGGACCAAATTGAATCAAATAGTAACTAAAATCCTAAATCAGGGACTAAATTGTATCAAATAATAAATAGACTCCTAAATTAGGGACCAATGTGAAAACGGAAACAAACTTCAGGTTTTATGTGAATTAAAAAACAAATCATGGGATTTAATTGAAAAGGACTAAAACCCTTACCTAAATTGGGTTGACCCGCGGTTCCTAGATCAGATCGGGTCGGATCTTTGGGTTGGGTATAAAAGCAAGAAACCCTAGTAGGGTTTTTCAAAACTCCTTCTTCATCCTTGGACCGCGCCGCCCTCTCCTCCACTGGTCATGAAATTCTTCCACCACAGAGCAGCCGCTGCCGGAGCGATCTTGACCTTCAATGGTTATGAAAAGCTCAAGCGTGGCTCGCCTTGGCCTCTTGTCTTAAGATCCGGGTTAGATTTCTCAAAAATCCTACTGCTACTCCGCAAATCTAGACCCATCTGAACCAAAATCTTCATCTCCGATCTCAGAATCCAGCTATACGACCGGTTCGAAAATCAACTATGTCATCCTACCCATCAAAAGCCTTTTTTTCATCGTCTTTGATCTTTCAACTAACCCTTGACTTCCAAAGCCCAAAGCCGAACCCTACCCTAGCTTAAATCTATCTTTTTCCAGCGGTGGTCCTTTAATCCCGACTCAAAGCAACCCTTTCCCTCTTTTCTTCGACAACCCCTAATTAATTTCGAAGAAACAAGCTCTCTACAAACCCTAGCCTTCTTAGTTTAACATTTCAGAAAAAAGGGCAAGAGAGCATAACTTCATAGAGCAACCCGCAAGTGAGAGTAAGTTCTTCAATTTTTGTATGTGTGTGTTTTTCAATCGTGTGTCTTTCTCCTTTTTCTTGTGTGTAGTGTGAGAGGGTGGAGAGATTGAGGCTTGGTGAAGGTGTGTGTTCTTGGTTTGGTGCGAGAGGAGATTGAGAGAGGGTGAGAAGATGAGGGTCGATGATAGGAGAGAGGGTGTGAGCTTGATCGAGGGAGCCTGTGTGTATGGTGAGGAGAATATTCAGTTCTGTGGAGGTTGTGAATGGGAGAGATATTTTGTGAGTGCCGTCAGTGAAATGGGAAGGGTTTCTTTCTTGGAGAGGATTGTTGAGGGTGAGGTTCTTGGTTCAATCTAATGCCTTTGATTTTTTGTGAGAGATACTATTGAGAGACCCCCTGTTCTTGTGTGTGGGTAGAGTCTGTATGGTGGTTGTGAAGAGAGGGGAGGTGTATTGTTGTGTTTGTGTATTTGGTGGGATTTTTGGAGAGGAAGGCTTGGTGTTTTTTTAGGGAAGGGTCGACAGTAAGAAAGTTTTTTTCCTTGTTCAATGGTTTGTAAGAAGATGGGAGAGTTTGAGGGAGAGAATCTGTGCAGTGTGTATCTGGTGTCCTAGAGAGATGAAGAGAGGGTATTTTTTAATGGTGAAGAGGTGGGCTGTGTCGAGAGAGGGAAGATCAGAAGCTCTTTTTTTTATGGGAGAATCCTTTAAGATCAGAGGAAAAAGACGCGTCCAGGGAGTCTGGATTTTTTTTTGTATCCCTTTTTTTTCTCATCGATCCCTTCTTATCTTTTTTCTTTGTTAACCAACTTTCTTGTCTCTTTCCCCCAGGTGACGCGGCTGAATTTTGTTGAGATAGGATCAAGGAGCAGATTGATGTGCTGGACAGGGTGAGCTGGCCACAGGTAAATATCCTTTCCTTGCATGCTTGCTAAAAAAATGGTAATGAAATGCAGGAATCATAACTGCTGGAATGCTATCTTTTACATGCCAAGATGCATACTTAAATATGCCTAAATTTAACCTGCTACGCAATTGATGAAATTGGGTGTAAGTGCTATGTGATATGTGTGAAGTGAAATGCGGCGATTTAACCTGTATGCTAATGTATATCGGTGGCAAGTTCTATTTTGCAGGAAATTTGTTGAACAACAGGAAAATGGGATGATTTTTGGTGTCTAGGGACAACTTATTGAATGTGATCAGGAAGGTGAGAAAGACCTGACAGGAGAGGCTTATGCCATGGGGAGTTTGGAAGCCAAAAGAATTTTTCAGAAAAGGCCAAGGCCTTCGAGAAGTAGCTATGAGACCAAGACGTTTTTGCATTTTTTCTAGTTTCCAATTTTGTAATGTAAAAGTCAAAACATTAGTAAAATTTCTCTTTTTTTTGTGATTTTCCATTTTCTACATGCATTACCTTAAATCAAACCTATCTAGTAGCCAATGCACAATGCAAATCCTACCTAGTGAAGAAAAGAAGTAATCTAACTGAATCACTATGAACCCACATTGGCCTTCCCAAAATGACTTAATAATGAGATAAATGACTAATATGTTAATACCAAATTATTAATGGAATATGCAAATGAGCTTCCTAAAATGGAATATGCTAAATACAACTTAGATAAAGCGTCTCCTTTTTTTTTTTGCTTTTTCTTATGACAACTAATGCTAATTAAATAGAGGATTGCTAAATGAACCATTCTATTAAAATGCTAACTATTGAACTAGTAAGTGACCATAATGCCCCTCCTCTTATGCAAATTAAGAAAATAAAATCGATTTAAATAAAAGATTAAAATGCAACTACTGAATGCAGTTAAGCTTTGAAATATGCAAAAAAGCCAAAGATGCACATGCTAAGATTTTTTTGGTTTTTTCAAATGTAATCTAGATGACTAAAAATGAATTACTTAACCTAAATAAAATAAACTTAAAATGACCAAAATGCCCCTGAATATGCAAATGACTAAAATGCCCCTAGATTCTTGAGAATGACCAAAATGCCCCTAGTTGATCCTAATGCCAAATAAGAAATAAATTGATTTAAATTGAAAGGATATGGACAAAAATGGGTGTCTACAGCTGCCCCTCTTTGTGCGCTTTCTAACTATCGAGAAGTGTGCAAAGAAGTAATTTGTGTAGTTTTTGAGAGTTAGAAAGCGTGCAAAGACGTAGACACCCATTTTACTGGAAAGTTGCAAAAACCTTGATTCACCGAATCAAACTTTGAAGAAACACTGCATCGCAGAAACTTAATTTACTGAATCGTCTTTAACTATTTGGAAAACGTGCTGCACCGAGCTCACCGACTTCTGGTCTTTGAAAAGATACACCGCAACAACTTGGTTCACCGAATCAACCTAATCTATTTGAAGATTTGCTGCACCGAGCCCACTGAGTTCATATTGAAGAGGCTGCACCGAGTTATCTGAATTCATCTTTGAAGATGCTACACCGAGTCATCCAAGATCATTTTTGAAGATGCTACACCAAGTCATCTGGATTCAACTTTGAAGATGCTACACCGAGTCATCTGAAGTCATCTTTGAAAATGCTACACCGAGTCATCTGATCTCATTTTTGAAGATGCTACACCGAGTCATATGGATTCAACTTTAAGGATGCTACACTAAGTCATCTGAGTTCATCTTTGAAGATGCTACACCGAGTCATCTGGATATAACCTTGAAAATGCTACACCGAGTCATCTGAGAAGATGGTAATGCATCGTATGGAAATGAACTGTGGCTTGTGGAAAAGCCTATGCTGCCTGGATGGAAGCAAGGTTTGAACTGACTCGTATGGAAACGAGTTTGGCTTATGGAAAAGCACATGCTACTTGGATGGAACCAAGGCTTGAACTGACTCGTATGGAAACGAGTTTAGTCTTGGAAGACTGAATTCATATGGAAATGAACTCGGTTTATGGAAAAGCCCATGTTGCTTGGGTTGAACCAAGGCTTGAACTGACTCGTATGGAAACGAGTTTAGTCTTGGAAGGAACCAAGGTTTGAACTGACCCGTATGGAAACGAATTTGGCTTGCAGAAAAGCCTATGCTGCTAATTGACTCGTATGGAAACGAGTTTGGCTTGTGGAAAAGCCTATGTTGCTAATTGACTCGTCTGGAAACGAGTTCGACTTATGGAAAAGTCAAAGCATTTGGATGGAACCGATGCAAAATCTTGAGGATTGAATCTGAACCACATGGAAGTGATTTTGGAAGAAAATACCTTTGGAAAGTAACTCTGAATCTGATGTTCTAAATGAAAGCTTCTTGATTGATGATGAAAAAGGGCTAATGTGCGGTCAACTTGAAAAATAACTCTGGTCTGATGTTGTGATTGAAACTTTTTGACTGTTGCTTTGAATCTTTGTTTCATTTCTGCTCTTCTTGATTTATCCTTGAATTTGTTTTTTTGTTCACGCTGAGGTCTCCATTTATACCCCAGATCTGACTTAAATAATATGCTTCGAAAGATTCTTTTGCTTATCCCACTACTCCCTGTATCCATTCCCTTATCATCTCTGTAACAAAATTTGACCAAAAGTTAAAATGCGGATATCAATCATGTAAGTGAACTCTTCGAAACATGTCATGAATTCGTAAATATTGCCCCCATATGAGCCTTATGAAATATATGCCCCAAACAGTTTAGGCTGGAAGAAAAAACTCATTTTCTCTGAAAACTTTGTTAAATTTGAACTCTGAAGAGAATTGGTGGTCACCACTTAAATACGATTTGAAAAGCGAATTTTGATCTTGGACTCACAAATGGAATGCAATCTTTTACAAAACATATTTTCAAAACATTCTCAATTTGTTATTTGTCCGAAATGATTTGTATCGACACTGGGTATTGAAAGGAGTATGGTTCGAAAGGATTGAATGGCAATTGTCAAAAAGATTTATTTTGGTGTGTTGGCTTCACTTTGACCAGACTGAAATGCTTGATGACATTGTCCACTCTTGAGTCAATGCTTATTACTGTGAAAGAAGTCATGTTTTCTCTGACTGTTTTGGAGGCTCCAATAATTCCCATCCTTGCTCTACATTGCCCTTTCTCGGGTTTTCACCCTAGAGCTTTATCTTCTCTTTTCATCTTTTTTTCATTTTTTTTTATTTTTGATTAATTGCTCCACCATGCACCCGCATCTGAAAAACTTTTGAAACCAATTTTCTCTAAAACCTTTTTGAGAAACATTTTTCTTTTGCAAAAGCAATTTCTATTTTAGGAACTATCCTTTCACCTTCAATATCCTCATCTGATCAAAGATGGACTTTATTAGGCACGTAATGTGGGACTGGGTTAGGGGTGCCATGAAAGGATAAAAGGCTCAAAATGTGTTTGAGGGTGTTCGATCCAAGGATCACTTTCTCTATTGTGAAGGATGCTACCGAACTTGATCTTCAATTTTTCAGCTTTCAGCTTCTTCGTTTTTGCTTTTCATTCACTTTTGATTTGAACTTTGATTTGAATTACTTGATGGAGTGAACTGAATGCTTCTTTATGAATTGAACTCATTAATGCTGGAATGCCCCACTTTTGACTTTGACTGCAGACTCGTTCTTTTGAGGTCGATCTTTCTTCATCTTTGCCCCCCAGTATGGAGGGTGATCCTTGATCAGGGTTGAATCGAAAGAAAATCCATAAGGCTCAAAGGGGACAACAATTGATAATTTTCTGCAAGTGAAGGGATAAGAAAGAAGGCCATTTATCATTTCAGATCTGGATATTTTGATGAAAGGCGACCCTTAGAAAACCCAAAACCTTTTGAAAACTCAATTTTGAAAGCCTTTTACTTGAAAACAATTTTCTTGAAAAACGTCTTGTTTTTTTTTACCATCCTAAAAAACTGTGCGAGCACATGATGTTGCAATTCTTCTTATTCTTTTTTTTTTTTGCGACCTCTTTCTTTTTTAGGCCCAGTTTTTCTTTTTCTTTGATGGGAATTTCATGATTGATGTCTTCTGCCTCATTGTCTTGTCGAGCCTCTTTATTGATGAAGATGAGCATGTTATTATTACGTTGAGTGTCGCTTCCCACTAACCACAAGGGCGAAAGAGGTGTCTTGACAATTGAAGTGATTTGAAAGGTCCTATGTAAGTGGGCTTAGTCGATTTTTAAACCAGTCTTCCCAAGGCTTGCAAGTAATTAGGTCTCTGGAAGTAATTTGGCCAGCGGAATGGGAAGATCTTAATATGTCTCAGATTCAAATTGGCTTCCAAGAAAAAGAATGGGCTCTTTTAGGATCAATGAAATTTGGGGTTCTGAGCAGTGTTGACATAAACCAGGTAATCATGTTATCATCTTTTAAAAAACGTTCCGGTTTTGATTTCATCTTATCCTTTTTTGTTCAAAACACAATTATTTATTCAAAAGAGCCTTGTTGTGTTTTTTCAAACCTTTTATAAATCCAACATTCCTTTGCTCATTGCCCAAGTGAAAATTATAAAGCGCTTTTCGGAACTGTCTCATAGTGGTGATCACCCAATTCAACAAACAATCACAGTCAAAAGTGCAACAATTTTAACAATTATAAGCATGAGAAGATACAAATGAAAAAATCTATGCAGATGCTATGCATGTGAGAAAAGAGTTCATCAGTTTCAGAAATTCCCTTCTTATAGCATGTTCCCTATTGTCGCTGATTTTGGGATTGTCAATTCTTTCCCATGAGATCCTAGAGTCGTATATTGAACAACCACTGGTTTGAGCGAGAGCGACTTTACTGGCACGGCCTGACTTTGGACAATATATCTAAAAGAAAACTTCATCGCTCCTCCTCGCTGATTAAGGCTCAATACTGCACTTGATGCTTCCAAAAATGCTCCCCTAATGATGTTAGACTCCAATATATAGAAAACCAGTAATATCTACAAGAAATGTGTTGCTTATATGCACAAAATGTATTTATTTACAAAAGATCAGGATAATGCAAAATGCATGTAGTAATGAATGGATAATGCACGACCTATGCATGAACATATAGACAAAGGGATGGATAATGCGTGATGGATTTATGAACATATATATATGGAGACATGGACAATGCATGAAGGATGCATGACATACACCAATGGATATGATGATAACTCATCAAATCATAAGAATATGTACCTAGATGCAACATGACATGGCAATCTATGTCAATAAGTGAATAAATGGATATGCATGGTCAATTATAGAATATATGGATGCATAAGAATACAAAAATGATGTCATGATTTTCTAGGATGGAACCTGCAGAACAGAAAGGTTATTCGTGTGCAACTGCAAATATGAAAGTTAGACAGAACAAAAACGGTTGATAACTAAACATAATGATAAAGCATGAATAAATAACTAAGAATTGAAGTAAAATGCAAAAGGCAAATGACGTGGCATTCAAAGTCTCTTGCTGATGGATACATAGAAAAGATACGTGACATGGCAAATTATGTGGATGAGCAGATGCATGAGCATGCATGATCAATTATGCTTTTGAAGATGTGAAATGCATGGGGATGCACAATGCAACCTGCAAAACAGAAGAGTTATGCAGGTACGTCTGAGCCTAGAAAAAAAAAACAAAGAGTAGTCAATAACTGAAAGCAAATATGGACAAGGAGCAGAGAATCGAATAGAAAATCATGCCCCTTCTTTTATCTATCAAAATATTTTCGCTGAAAAATACTCGGGATGCGAGTTCTCTGGGGCAGGTTGGCACATTTATCGAAAGTAAAAAAATTTACTCTCTCTACGGTCCTTCCTTTTTTGAAAAACGAGAAGCGAAGGTAAGAGATGTTCCTTATGTATACCAACTTACATGCTGGCTTGGTCCACTCACACCTAGAAGGTTCCCAATTTTGACCCGACAAGGTCTCATTGGGTGGAGGTCTTTCGCACAACCTGCACGGGGAGCTGGTTGGTCCCACGAAGGCTCGCTTATTACATCTCCCAAAATATAATCAAGGTGGCCAAAATGTAAATGCAAGATGCAATCTAAGTGACACGTGTGAAGGAACAACTTACCATCGCCCTAAAACTACACCTGACAGACCTAGAAACTAACCTAGAAACTAACCACAACAGAAGACAAAGAAAACAACAAGATAAGGGTGAAGATAACAAAAATATCAAGGCACAAGAGCAGTAAACATCAAAACAAACAAAACAAAGCAACCATTTTTATTAACCCTAGATCTTGTTTAAACTACGTGAGGCCTGACTCTCTAAAGTCCCAAGTGGAGTCGCCAAGCTGTCGAAACGTTCGAGTCTGGGAACCCTGCCGAGACAACATTGGTAAGAAGGAGTCGCCACTAATCTTTTTCCTAAGGTGTGATTAGTCACCTATCCTATTATTAAGTCTAATATTAACCTAAGCTTGGCGAAGGTAATACTAAACCTAATACAGTCTGCTTAACCAGAGTCTATGGTTCGAGAGTCGGTTACGCTCGGGGAAGGATTAGCACCCCCGAGACGCCCGTCAAACGACGGTACCTCTAGTCTAAACTAAATCTAATGGGTTAATACTAAAGGTTGTTTTTAAATCTTGATTATTAGAGGGAAAGGGTTATAAAAGAAAATAAAATCATCTTTAAAATAAATGTCGAGAATTCGAAGAATATGATCGAACACCGTCGACAAATTCTATTTCGATTCTCTTTCACTGTTTGTTCTCTTGTTGAATCTTCGGCATCGGGAAGAAGTTTTGAAAATGCTGTGTCAAAACCTTTTATTCTTGTTTTTCAAGTCTTTTACTTTATTTTGAAAACTCCCATTTTAGTCTTCCTAAAAATGGTGTGAAAATCTTCTTTTCTTATTGTTTTGGAAATCTTTTTCCGTCTTCTGTTAATAAACTAAGTCTGATTTAAATTTGAAAGCCTCTAATTAAATCTTAAAAGCTCTTGATTACCAATTTTAATTTCTTTTGAAAACTGCATAAGAGAACACTTAATCGAGAAAACATTTTTGGAGAATCCATTTTTATTGCATCTTTTAATTTTCTGATTTTTTTTTCATTTTTTACCATTTTTCCAATTTTAGCCTAGATATTACCTAATGCATGGACGAGATGATGGATGCAAAGTCCAGTTTTTTAGTTGATTAATAAAAAGGAGTTTACTTGAATTGACCTTCACGAACCTAACCCGGCCTTCCGGGGATATTCGTAAAGATCATTCAATCTCAGGGCGAAATCTCGAGAGGTCATGCCCGAGCACCTTTACCCGAGATTGGCCCGTCATAGCTTAAACACCTCTTTATTAATCGCAATTTATGGAGGTGGCATGAAATACAAACAATTATAAATCAATCACAAATAAATATGATATGCATGCAATTAACTCTACTTTAAATCTACTCTAGGTTACTAGATTATTATAAACCACGGCTTAATCAAATTAAAATTAAACTAACAAAGGACAAAATTGAAAGAAATTAAAAGCTTCAGGGCCAAATTGGACAAATTGGATACTTATCTCCACATCAAGTAAACAATTAACAAAGTTCAGGGAGCAAAGAGCATAAATTGAATATCAATGACATGAATCAAGTACCCAATTGCACAATTTTAACATAAATATTCTAAATCAGGGGGCAAATTGCATCAAACAATAAATAACAACTTAAATTAGGGACCAAGTTGAATGAAATCACACAAATAAAGAAAAATAAGGACCAAATTGAATCAAATAGTAACTAAAATCCTAAATCAGGGACTAAATTGTATCAAATAATAAATAGACTCCTAAATTAGGGACCAATGTGAAAACAGAAACAAACTTCAGGTTTTATGTGAATTAAAAAACAAATCATGGGATTTAATTGAAAAGGACTAAAAACCCTTACCTAAATTGGGTTGACCCGCGGTTCCTAGATCAGATCGGGTCGGATCTTTGGGTTGGGTATAAAAGCAAGAAACCCTAGCAGGGTTTCAAAACTCCTTCTTCTTCCTTGGACCGCGCCGCCCTCTCCTCCACTGGTCATGAAATTCTTCCGCCACAGAGCAGCCGTTGCTAGATCGATCTTGACCGTCAGTGGTTATGAAAAGCTCAAGCGTGGCTCGCCTTGGCCTCTTGTCTTGAGATCCGGGTTAGATTTGTCAAAAATCCTACTGCTACTCCGCAAATCTAGACCCATCCGAACCAAAATCTTCATCTCCGATCTCAGAATCCAACCATACGACCAGTTCGAAAATCAACTATGTCATCCTACCCATCAAAAGCCTTTTTTTCATCGTCTTTGATCTTTCAACTGACCGTTGACTTCCAAAGCCCAAAGCTGAACCCTGCCCTAGCTTAAATCAATCTTTTTCCAGCGGCGATCCTTTAATCCCGACTAAAAACAACCCTTTCACTCTTTTCTTCGACAACCCCATATTAATTTCGAAGAAACAAGCTCTCTACAAACCCTAGCCTTCTTAGTTTAACATTTCAGAGAGAAGGGCATGAGAAAGCATAACTTCAGAGAGCAACCCGCAAGTGAGAGTAAGTTCTTCAATTTCTGTATGTGTGTGTGTGTTTCAATCGTGAGTCTTTCTCCTTTTTCTTGTGTGAAGTGTGAGAGGGTAGAGAGGTTGAGGCTTGGTGAAGGTGTGTGTTCTTGGTTTGGTGGGAGAGGAGATTGAGAGTGGGTGAGAAGATGAGGGTCGAAGATAGGAGAGAGGGTGTGAGCTTGATCGAGGGAGCCTGTGTGTATGGTGAGGAGAATATTCAGTTCTGTGGAGGTTGTGAATGGGAGAGATATTTTGTGAGTGCCGTCAGTGAAGTGGGAAGGGTTTCTTTCTTGGAGAGGATTGTTGAGGGTGAGGTTCTTGGTTCAATCTAATGCCTGTGATTTTTTGTGAGAGATACTATTGAGAGACCCCCTATTCTTGTGTGTGGGTAGAGTCTGTATGGTGGTTGTGAAGAGAGGGGAGGTGTATTGTTGTGTTTGTGTATTTGGTGGGATTTTTGGAGAGGAAGTCTTGGTATTTTTTCAGGGAAGGGTCGAGAGTAAGAAAGCTTTTTTCCTTGTTCAATGGTTTGTGGAAAGCTGGGAGAGTTTGAGAGAGAGAATCTGTGCAGTGTGTATCCGGTGCCCCAGAGAGATGAAGAGAGGGTATGTTTTAGTGGTGAAGAGGTGGGGTGTGTCGAGAGAGGGAAGATCAGAAGCTCTTTTTTTATGGGAGAATCCTTTAAGATCAGAGGAAAAGGGACGTGTCCAGGGAGTCTGGATTTTTTTTTGTATCCTTTTTTTTCTCATCGATCCCTTCTTATCTTTTTTCTTTGTTAACCAATTTTCTTGTCTCTTTCCCCCAGGTGACGCGGCTGAATTTTGTTGAGATAGGATCAAGGAGCAGATTGATGTGCTGGACAGGGTGAGCTGGCCACAGGTAAATATCCTTTCCTTGCATGCTTGCTAAAAAAATGGTAATGAAATGCAGGAATCATAACTGCTGGAATGCTATCTTTTACATGCCAAGATGCATACTTAAATATGCCTAAATTTAACCTGCTACGCAATTGATGAAATTGGGTGTAAGTGCTATGTGATATGTGTGAAGTGAAATGCGGCGATTTAACCTGTATGCTAATGTATATCGGTGGCAAGTTCTATTTTGCAGGAAATTTGTTGAACAACAGGAAAATGGGATGATTTTTGGTGTCTAGGGACAACTTATTGAATGTGATCAGGAAGGTGAGAAAGACCTGACAGGAGAGGTCTTATGCCATGGGGAGTTTGGAAGCCAAAAGAATTTTTCAGAAAAGGCCAAGGCCTTCGAGAAGTAGCTATAAGAACCAAGACGTTTTTGCATTTTTTTCTAGTTTCCAATTTTGTAATGTAAAAGTCAAAACATTAGTAAAATTTCTCTTTTTTTTGTGATTTTCCATTTTCTACATGCAATACCTTAAATCAAACCTATTTAGTAGCCAATGCACAATGCAAATCCTACCTAGTGAAGAAAAGAAGTAATCTAACTGAATCACTATAAACCCACATTGGCCTTCCCAAAATGACTTAATAATGAGATAAATGACTAAGATGTTAATACCAAATTATTAATGGAATATGCAAATGAGCTTCCTAAAATGGAATATGCTAAATACAACTTCGATAAAGATCGAGTCTCCTTTTTTTTCTTTTTCTTATGACAACTAATGCTAATTAAATACAGGATTGCTAAATGAACCATTCTATTAAAATGCTAACTATGAACTAGTAAGTGACCATAATGCCCTTCCTCTTATGTAAATTAAGAAAATAAAATCGATTTAGATAAAAGATTAAAATGCAACTATTGAATGCAGCTAAGCTTTGAAATATGCAAAAATGCCAAAGATGCACATGCTAAGATTTTTTTGGTTTTTTCAAATGTAATCTAGATGACTAAAAATGAATTAGTTAACCTAAATAAAATGAACTTAAAATGACCAAAATGCCCCTGAATGTGCAAATGACTAAAATGCCCCTAGATTCTTGAGAATGACCAAAATGCCCCTAGTTGATCCTAATGCCAAATAAGAAATAAATTGATTTAAATTGAAAGGATATGGACAAAAATGGGTGTCTACAGCAGGGTATTTGGGAATTAGGGTTCTTGGAGGTTAATTGGGGCTTTTTGATTAGGGCTTCAATTTGACCTTAATTTGAGAAATTGAGAGTTGTTTTAAGATTTTGGGAAAGCTTTTGCTGCAATTGAAGTATTGATTTCGAGAATTTCAGTTTGGAGCTCATTGAATTCAAAATTATGGTTCTTGAGTTCAAAATTAGGGTTCTTGGTTGATTGGAATTGGCATTCTTGTGATTTGTGGGTAATTGATCTTAATTGAAGTGTTAATTTGAAGGATTCATAGTTTAGGACTCATCGAATTCAAGTTGAGAAAATTAAGTGGTACAAAATAGGATCTTGAGCTTGAATTGAGTTGAATTGTGATTTGGGGGGCTGTTTCGACCCTTTTCAGGTTGAGTTCGACCTTCCGCAGGTTGAAACAGGAAGTTTTTGTTCACAATTAAGCCTAGTTCGACCCTATCCGGGTAGAGTTCGACCTTCCATAGGTTGAAACAGAAAATTTTTGTCAAGATCACTTACCTTTGATTTACTCTAGTTTTGCTACTAATTGTTTGTTCCTCAAGTAGGTCACGAGAAGAGCGAAGTAATCCTTACAAGTTGTTCTTATTAGGCCTATTGTAGCTAAAAGGAGTGGAGAAAGCCAGATTGTGTGTGTGACTATTAAGAGTGATTAGTGGGTTGGCTACCTAACCATAGGTTGAGTGCAAACACGAGAGAGCACTTGTTGGTAATCACACACACACATTATTTGTGAGGATTTTCTTTATCTATACTAACCTTTTGTGCAGGTACAATGGGAGATAGATAAGATGGAGAAAATCGGGAAGTAAACATGACTACCTTGTTACAAACTCTAGTGCAAAGAATGGACAAAATGTCTACTCAACTTAATCAAAGGATGGATACCTTATAGGCCCAAAATCAACAAAGGGATAATCAAGATCAACTTCCACCACCAAGGGAAGTTGCTAAGGGAGGTCCATTGGATCAATTAAGGGAGCAAGAAGCTGGAGGTCAAGCTTACAATGAGAACTTGCGGGCTAGAAGGGTTGTTGAGAGAGAGGAGCCTAAAGACAACATCAAGTACACAATTCCTAAGTTTGATGGAAGGGGAGTTCCAGAGGATTATTTGGATTGGGAATCTAAGTTGGATATGTACTTTGATTATCATCCTTATGTCGAATCTAGGAAGGTACAAATTGTTATCCTTGAGTTTGTTGAGAATGCTTTAAATTGGTGGAATCAATTGGTGCAATCTAGGAGGAGAAATAGGGAGAGATCAATTGACACATGGGCTGATTTAAAGAGTGCTATGAGGAAGAGGTTTGTGCCAAGTTACTACATCAATTCTCTTTATCAAAGATTGCAAGCATTGAGGCAAAGATCTAAGAGTGTTCATGAGTACTATTCGGAGATGATGTTGTTGATGTCTAGGGCTGAAATTGAAGAAGTTCCACAAGCTACTATGGCTAGGTTTCTTGCGGGTTTGAATAGAGAAATTCATGATATAGTTGAGATGCAACAACACTATGATTTAGAGGAGATTTTGCAATATGCTTTGAAGGCTGAGGGTCAAGTGAAGAGGAATAGTGTGGCCAAAAGGGGTTTCACATCATCAAGTAGCTCATCGAAAAATCCTTACAAGAAAGAAGAGAAAACTCCATACAAGGAGAAGGAGGTAGCACAAAAAGGGTTAGTAAGTCCTAAACTTAAAAGTAAGGGTTCTTCAAGTTCATCATCTAAGACTCACATTAAGTGTTTTAAGTGTCAAGGATTTGGTCACTATGCTAGAGATTGTGTTAACAAGAAGGTGATGTATTTTAATGAGCATGGTGAGCTTTTAAGTGAAGAAGAGGATTTTAATCTAGATTCTAGTGGGGATGGAGATGATGAAAGGGACGATGATGAGGTTGTGATTGATGATGAAGATGAGTTAGTTCCTCTTAAGTGTTTGGTTGCTAGGAGAACTTTAAGTGCATATGTGAAAGGGGATGTGCAAAATCAAAGGGAGAACTTGTTTCACACTAAATGCTATGTGAATGGAAAACCTAGTAGTGTGATTATTGATGGTGGAAGTTGTACAAACATAACTAGTGTTTATTTAGTGAAGGAGTTACAACTACCTACTTCTAAGCATCCTAAACCCTATAGCTTAGGTTGGTTTAATGATAGAGAAGAAATTAGGGTTGACAAACAAGTTTTGGTTACTCTTTCCTTGGCAGGTACAAAGAGGATGTCTTGTGCAATAAACTACCTATGCAAGCTTATCATGTGTTGCTTGGGAGGCCATGGCAATATGACAACAAGGTCCAACATGATGGTGAGACAAACAAGTACTCTTTTATGTGTGGTAAGATTCCTATTACTCGAGTTCCATTATCACCTCAAGAACCATCAAAAGATCAATTGAAATTAAGGGATGATTTTGCTAAATTAGAGGCTGAATTTAGGATCAAAGAAAAGAGTAAGTCCGAACCTAGTTTGAAGGACAATTGCGATGAGAATAAATCTGTTTTGATTGGGAAGAAAGAAAATTCAAAGAATGTTGTTAAAGAGTGTATGTTAGCTACTAAGAGTGAGATTAAGAGTGTTTTGCATGAGAATTCTGTTTTGATCTTACTTTTGTTTCAAAATACACTTATGAGTACTAACAACTTGGCTGGAGAACTTCCAAGCAATATTATGTCTCTTTTGAGTGATTTTGTAGGAATTGCAGTTGTTTTGATACAAGGAGGGAAGCCCGTAGCTTACTTTTGTGGGAAAATTCCTAGTGGATTTTCAACCATTAAAGATATTGAATTCCATCCATATGTCGTGCAATATGAGTTCATTAAGAGTTTTCCTTATGTTGTGCGATACAAGAAAGGTAAGGAGAATATAGTGTCTGATGCACTGTCAAGAAGGTATGTATTGCTTTCCACACTTGATTCTAAATTTCTAGGATTTGAGTACATTAAAAACTTGTATGCTATGGATGTTTACTTTGGTGAAATCTATAAGGCATGTGTGAAATCTGGTTTTGGAAAGTACTATATGCATGCTGGATTTTTGTTTAAAGAATCTAAATTGTGTATTCCATCTTGTTCTATGTGTGAGTTGTTATTGAGTAGTTACCATCAAATTCGCATGAAAGAGGATGATGCCTATCAACCACATTTTATAGGTACATTTAATAGGTTTTCTAAGATGGCACACTTTATTGCATGTTCTAAGACTGATAATACCATTAATGTAGCTAACTTGTTCTTTAGAGAGATTGTTAGATTGCATGGAATGCCTAGAACCATTGTTTCTGATAGAGATGCAAAGTTCTTAAGTCACTTTTGGAGAACTTTATGGGCTAAGTTAGGTACTAAGTTGATGTTTTCAACAACTTGTCATCCTCAAACTGATGGTCAAACTGAAGTTGTTAATAGGACTTTATCTACCTTGCTTAGGGCTTTGATTAAAAAGAACTTAAGAACTTGGGAGTGTTGTTTGCTACATGTTGAATTTGCATATAATAGAAGCATACATAGTACTTCTAGTTATTCACCTTTTGAAATTGTGTATGGCTTTAATCCTTTAACTCCTTTGGATTTGATGAGTTTACCTTTGAGTGTGCAAGTCGACATGGATGGTAAAAGAATGGCTGAATATATTAGAGAACTTCATGAGAAGGTTAAAGCAAACATTGAAAAGAAGACTCAACACTACATGAAGATGGTTAAAAAGAGGCGCAAAGAAGTTATCTTTGAGTCAGGAGATTGGGTTTAGTTGCATCTAAGGAAAGAGAGATTTCCTGAGAAAAGGAAGTCTAAGCTTTTGCCCCGTGGAGATGCTCCATTCCAAGTGTTGGAGAGGATCAACAACAATGCCTACAAGCTAGATCTTCCTAGTGAGTATGGTAATGTCAGTGCCACTTTTAATGTTGTTGATTTGTCTTTGTTTGATAATGATGTAGATTTGAGGACAAATCCTTTTCAACGGAGAGGGGATGATGCGCCAAGGGCTATTCATAGACTTGAAGATGACAATGGAGAGCATGGAAAGGATGATCAAGGGCTGCAAGGAAGCATGGAGATGCATGAAGGTCATGGAGATATCGTTGAGCATGTTCCAAGCACCAAGAAGATGCCTATTGGGCCGATGACAAGAGCAAGAGCCAAGAGATTCAAGGATGCACTCATGGGCCTTGTTCGAACTCATCTAGAAGATATGAAGGTCATTGATGCGCAATTGAAGAGCTTTGGTGATGATTTGAGCAAGTATTCATCCATTGATTCCAAGATCATCACCTTACTTGCAATCGATATGACATAGAGCTTGAATGCATGTAATCGGCCTTATGAGGCCTTATTTTCTCTTAGATTAGCTTATCTTTATGTTTAGATGACATTAGGATTGGGCCTTGTTTGACTAAGTCCAATCCTTGTTTAATTATGCATTGTTATTTATTTTTCCTAGTTGGACTTGAATTAGTTTTCCTTGTCTTTATTTTTGGGCTGGTAAGGCTTGATAGTCGCCCATCTTGCTTTAGGTTAGGGTTAAGGTCGACCCCTATGCCTATATAAGGGAATCGACCCCCCCCCCCCTCTTGTAAACAAGTTAAGTTTTTCAATCAAAGAGAGTTCGTTTGAGAATTTAGCTTCATTGTTCTAGTTTGAACATACTTAGGATCTCTTCAATCTTGTAGAGTCCTAGCAAACAATTAGATAATAATTATCTAGTTGTGTTTCTTGTGATCTTAGGTTGTCAATTGCAGGTTTAATTGATCATCTAGGGCCGACGAAAGAAGATTGGATCTTTGGGAAGACTATCAAATTCATCAAGTCTAGAAGTTGGAGTTTCAAGTTGATCTTTGGAGGAATTCAAGGGTAGATTTGAATCTATCACAACTAGATTCGCATCAAAGGAACTCCATGAATGGCTTGTAAAGCCAATGCCCTTGTTGTTGCTGTGGTGGGTTCATGCAAGATCTTCTTCGAGTGAAAGAAATTCACTTTAGACTCCTCTTGCATTCTCAGCATCTTGGTAACTTTGCGAAACTTGCAGGCACCTTCATTCTTAAAAAATGGCTCCATTGTCACCAATTCGTCATATGAATCACCATTGAAGCACCAAACTCCAAAAACTTCTCAATCCCTAGGAAATCATGATTCTCACATCTCAAAATCTCAACTGGAGGAGATTTATCAACCATATTGGTTTCGGATGCAGAATTTTCACTTAAAGTTGGTTTGGGAAGGAGTTGAGGTTGATCTGCCGAAAAAGTTATCTCATCAAGTTCATCTGGGCAAGTTGTTGTTTCGACTTTTACGAAGGTTGAGTTCAACCTCTCCAAAGGTTGAATCAGGAGATTTTCTGAATTTTGCCTAGTTCGACCTTCCCGAAGTTTGAAATAGAGTTCGTTTTCTCTTATTTTTCAACTTCATCCTCAACTTGGTTCACTTCCCATGCTTCATTTTCTTCTTCCTCAAGGGTATTGAGGTAAGCTTCGGTCCTTCCTAAGGAAGCAACAAGTTGTCCTATTTTATTCTTAAGGTTTGTGAGCTCCCCATCAATTTGATTTCCCAGATCTTGTATTTCTTGTTCTTGTCTCAATAGTGTTTGTTCAATTAACAACTATCCTTTTCCAAGTAACAACTGTCCCTCAACAAGTTTTTCCATTAAAGCCACAAAGTGTGAGGGAATTTGTTGTTCCTCCAATTGGTGATAGCTTGCATATGGCTCATAGTACGAACTATGAAATTCTTGATCTCCATACTGCTCATATGGTGGATAATCTTCATAAACTGAATTGTAAGAATAATGGTTGTAATAAGGTTCATAATAAGAAAATCCATTATAAGAACTAAATTGCTCCACAATAAAGAAAATATAATTTAAGTTTTAGGAACGAGGAAACCAAATTTTCTCCAATAATCCTTCAAGCCTTGAATGAATGGATGACTTGTATAGCAGCGCCTAATGCCTAAACCTGTAAAGTTACAAAAGAACACAAAAACAAAAACACAAAAATAAAGTAAAGTAGTAAAACAAACCAACTCCCCGGCAATGGCGCCAAAATTTGATGGGTGTCGTTTACCACCAAAAATAAATTACTAAACCTTCCTATAAACAGGGTAAGTTCAGGTCGATCCCACAGAGAGTTGTGTAAGCTAGTTTACTTTAATTAACCCTAAAACTAACAATTTTTGGGGGTTTTTGAATTAAAGTAACAATAAAAATAAAAATAAAAACAAGAAAATAATAAAATTAAGCAACAAGATAAATAATACTCTAATCCCAAGCATCGACTATTCAGGTTGATCTGATCATTGAAACAAAAGATATTAACATATTCATCAAGATAGAAGGTGTAGATTAACAACAAACGCTAATTAATACCATGAATTCACCATAAAGCGAACGCTATTAACTAGCCTAATTGAGGTCCTAACCCTATGGCAAACGCACAATAGAATTCAAGGTTCAACAACATTAAGCATAGTGAATTATAGCCTAAACAAATAACACTTCCCAAACGGGCAAGCATTCAATTTGCATTCATAATTTCCTAGTGATTTCCAACTATCTTTCAATAACCCCTCCCATTCACTAGTTACTACCATGTGAAACCTAACCAAACGGTATAGACTTCCAACTAGCAATAGATTTATAATCCTAATTAATAAGTTGGCCACCAAATCAATTAGAACAATAAAAACGTAAAGGTAAAATCTGAAATCATAAAATACCAAGATAAATAATCAGGTTAAGAACATAAATCTCACAAATCAACCTAAAAGTCTAAGCATGGAATTGGAGATAAGAAAATTAGCTACTCATGATATTGGAAATAAAAACACAATTAATCATTGAATTAAATAAATCCAAAGGCATGAGAAGAAGAAATAGAACCAATTGTTGAGAAAATAATCATTGCAAAAATAGAGAAGAATATTGCGCCTCCCAAGTCTGCCCAAAAAGGAGCAGAGCGAAGAGCCATCTGATTCTAATCTAAAGTCTCCTTTTATATAGAGTAACCTAAATCCTAGCTAACTTAGGAAAAGTTAAAGACAAAATAAAATACAATAATATTAACCCAACTACTAAAAGGACTAGCTTATTTTGGACCCAATCAGCACAATAATGGTAGGTAATCAAAGGAAGAATATGGAGAAAAGCCCAATGAAAATAGGATTTTTCTGCTAAAATTTGTAATCTGTCAGGAGACTCTCCGTTCGCGGCAAGGGTACCTCCCCACACCCGGCATGCATCAGAAAGTTTATTTGCTTCCAGGAGCTTGACAGGTTCGGCATGGGTGCCTCCCCACTCATAGGGAGCATCAGAAACTTCATCCTTTGCTTTGTTGTTTGTATTGCAATTCCATTGCTTCTAGGATGTTGTCAACTTAATAATCAAGTCCTGAGATCTGAATAGCTTCTCCAAATACTTCACAAAATCGCCTTGATTTGTCTTGTTTTATTATCAACATCTCCAAAAGTATTTTTAAAACATAAAATTGCAATTAAGTATCAATTAAACAAGATAGGCACTAAAAATCAACAAGTTAAGCATAAATAATTAAGGTAAATAAGTGCCTATCAAACTACAAAAAAAAATGAGGATGAATTGGTGGAGAAACTCAAGTGGAGCTTGTAGTTTTGAACCTAGAAACGTCAAGCAATAAAGATTGGGTAAGGAGAATTTCTCATGGCTGTTATGTTATGTTATTTTAAGTTAAAAATCCAATTTGTCATTTGAGAACTAGTTGGTTAGGTAGTAGATTAGTTTTGTAAAGTTGAGTTGCAATGAAATGACATGGTATTGAAATGTGTTAGCTCAATTTGAATATGATGGGGGGAGGAATTTGAGGATGGTTTCTTTGAATAAATTTTAGTATAATGAATTGCCTTTCAAATGGAAGTGGTCTCATATAATTTGGTAAATAATCGAGCAAGATGTGCCGGTTTTTGCAAAGTGTCGCCATATTACAATTTTGTTGTAGGATAGAATTTGTCTAGAACTTTAAAGTCTGTATTGTTCTAATGATCTTGTACTCCCTAATGATTAGGATTCGAATCGAAAGGGACATAAGTACGTCAATACGTCCGCAAGGAACTTAACGGGAGTATATTAACCTCCCGAACTGTAAATGCTTAGTAGCTATCTTCATTTCATTAAGAAAAATGCTTTGAAAAATGCTCTCATGTTTCATAAATAGTGTTTCTAAGAGCATAGTTTTTATGATGTTTTTGTAAATTGTTTTAAGTGCATGGTGAAATCTCAATGGCCTGTTGCATGGTTTGACTGTTAATATTATTTGGCAATGTTGATGATATGATTTGGTTATTTGAAATTGTATAATTCGACTGTTTTATTTGCAAGCTTAAGTCTTTGATATATGATCATGTTTTGATATACTATGTGAATGTGATGGACTATTGCTTTTCTTGATAAGTAATGATTGTTTGTGATGATTATGTTTTGGCACATGGATGGGATTGTTACTGCAGTAATTGTTTGTTGTTGAGGTAGCCCGTAGGCCACCTATTGAGGGGTATGGGTGATCATCGACCCTAGGTGGCAAGCGCGTAGAATCGCCACTAGGGGGACGTGGGTCTCACTACGGGTGCCATGTAGTAATCCACGGCCAACGTTAGGGAAACGAGCTGAAAAAGAATTATGATTTATGATGTTTTTCTTATGACTCATATGTGTATTTATAAGTTAAGTTTGAATTGACAAAAATGCTCCTGACGGCCTCGGTTGAGTAGCTACAACTGCAGAACTTGGTTTTCGGCCGTTCATTTGATGGATTTATTTTCAACTTAAAGTTTGGTTTAATATCTTTTTTCGTATATACATATATGCATGTTTTAACAGTAAAGAAAATTTATGATTTTTATTGTGGATTACTAAATTGATAGGCCACAACTGATTTGATAGAATTATTTGTTTATTTTACGTACGAGCATGTGTTTTATTAATGACTGTTTGTTTTATATATATTGGGTCTATGGTTTTGAATGGATGTTTTAATGTTGTTTTTAATATATACGATATTAACGTACGGAATATGGTTTTTGATGTATATGTATATGTTTTGAAATGCCTTGATTTGAGATATGTTTTATATGAATTGAATAAACAAATGTGTTAACCTTAGATTTGATTGGTAACTAAAGAGGCCCAATGTAACTGTGCATTTGATTTATAAATTGTGTTTTAGATTGGCCATGCACTTCCCTCTTAATGCGGTGTTAGTTAGCTCTCTGCACTCACTGAGTATTCATTGGAATACTTACCCGTTTAAATTCTTGTTGTGTTTTCAGGAACCAACCCCGTGCATTTTACTCGACATGTTCGTGACTGTCACAGTATATATACAAGGTCTCTGTGATGATGTTAGACTGTCTGGATCCACTGGAGTCAATTTTATAACCTTCCGCTGTTTTACAATCTCTGATTTTGTAAACTATTTTACCAAATGCATTTATATAAGTTTAATATATTGTTTTTATTACTTACCGCTTTATATTCGTTCTCAAATATGAAGATTTGTTTGAAAGTCATATTTTATGCTCCGCGGATCCTTGGGTGCGTGTAACGCACAGCATGCATTACGAGGAAACACGGTGATTATCTGTGCTCGATTTCGGGTCGGGGCGTGACACTTTTTAAAAAGTAGCATCTAAAAGATGTTTAATTTATTTCATCTCTTGTAAATAATGTAAAAGTACTATGTAAAAGAATTATGTTTATTTCGTTATCTATCCTTGTAGTAATGATGTTTTCTCCAAGAATGCATGTAAGTCCTATTTGTGTACTAAAATTAGATATTATAATCAATCAAATAACTTATGTTTGAAAAAATTTCAATTGACCCCAATCAATTTGATTTCAGTGGGGTCAATATGCAATATTATCCAAACTTTTTCTCAAAAGTATAGGGGGTTCAAAAGCATTTTACCATTTCAGTGGCGTCAAGTGACCCCACTGGAATGGCTATGGCTCTTCCCCTGCAAATAGAATCAATTAGAAATAAAAATCAAATTTGTTCCTTGGCAAAGTCTCCAAAAACTTGATGGACAAAATCTACAAGTGCACAGAGTCAGTTGAAGTAATAAATCCTAAAGTATTCCAGGAGTTGAAACCACAGGGAACAATGAATTTCTATCATAATTAATTCTATCAAGGAAAGGGTAATTGAGAATGATCAAGCAATTAAATTATAAAAGTAGGCAATTAATCAAAGATGTAAAAACAATAATTGGAAAACTTAAGACTTCAGGTCGCACCTAATTGGAAAATTATTACCTAATTTATGAGTTGAATTGATGTAAAGTTGGAATAGAACTATACTCAATTAATTAGATTAACTATTCGTCGATGAAAACCTAATTAACTAAATTCATTAAGAACATGTAATTATACACTTATCAGATTAGCCTAAGATTATGTCTAATCTAGCCTAACTTGTTTATTTTCCTAGTGCACAAATTACGTTTCTCCCGTCGGTACATCAGATAATTCCTTAAACAATCTATATGTTAATCAGACATATAAATCTCATGAAGATTAAGGAAATAAATTCAACTTAAAAGAAAAACAATTCAAATCATAAATCAAACAATAATCCCCAATTGGCTACACCCTAAACCCTAATTAAGAATTTATGTTCATGAAATAAAAACATAAACTTTTATTGAAATAAAAGAAGAACATAAGAAAGAAGAAAACTCCCTAAGATGTCTTCAAGAAAGTAGAAAAGAGTAGAAGATAATTGTGTGGTATTCTAAGTACAAAGCCTCCCATTATATACGGATTAAAATTCTAAACTTAAAATAAATAGGAAAATAAAATTACAAATAATTAATAAATCCTAATGGGACTAGGAACAAGTAAAGTCTGACATGATTTAGCCAAAAATCGTCTAGTTTTAATTCTTGGTGAAGAAAATATAAAAGCCCATCAAAAATAGGAAAAATAAGCGAAAATTCGCAATCTGTCAATCCTACCCGTGCATGGGATACCCTAACCACCCCACGCCCAGGCTGGTCCAGTGGTTTTCCGCCTATAGATGGTCTACCCATGTATGGGATCGTATGCCTACCCAAGCACGGGCTGGTCCAGACAAAATCTTGCATCTTCCACCAACTCTTGACTTTGGAAAATTCATCGTTTTGTCCTTTCTTCTTGTAATGGTTATTTTCTTAACTAAATCTCCAATTAACACCTATGGAACTAAATTAATGAAATTAAGCATATTTATCAGAACCGGATCGATGGTCCGACCGGTTGAGTCAGTGATCCGGATACAGGACCGGTCCAGTTCTCTTATTGACCCAAATATGCAATTGACCCGCTAGTTGAACAAATATATACTATATATTATTTTTAGTGACAATGGAAATTACTTAAAGGCCAAATTGAGGATTAATGTGGTATCTCCTTTTGGCTTTTTTTGGTCTTTTCTCACTTTTCGGGTGACTTAAAAGCCCCTCAATGAATTTTTTGCTTTTCCTGCTGCCCTTTTTTGTAATTTACTATTTTTATATTTATGATTAAGTGTGTTTTAATTACATATTAATTGTGTGTGGATATTAGGATTTACCGGTTCGACTCCTTTGATAGAATTCCAAAAAATTGGTGCTATAAATGTATCTCCAATAATGGTTGATTCATGGGTAAACTATTGTCGACATTTTTCCTTTCGTCTTCATTTTTATTTGGGTGGGTTTTTTCTTTCCTAACATTTCTCTGAATTGGTTTCACCTAGACTCCGTTTTGTTTCCTAAAAATTTTCAGGTAGACGTTGATAAGATCCTTCCATTTAATTTAGCAGCGCCTTAGGATGACATAGCCTGAAGTGGTGAGATTTCACTTCTCACCGCAACATTTTGAGGTAAATCTGGATTAATTTGTTGATTATATTATTTGATACTTAAATTTAACATTTCCATATTCCTATTTTATTTTACAAAAAAATTGTTTTTTATTTAATATTCAATTTCCTTCTTATTAAGGTTTCTATTAGTTGCTTATGTTTGGTATATTTCCACCTTTCCAAAAGCACAGTTAGCCAATGCTGAGTACAATCATTTTGTAATGCATTATGTAAATTACATACGCTCCTGCAAATGCTTTCAACTAATTAAATTTTCCTACGACAACTATACATGCTCATTGACTATAAAAAATTAGGTTTTCCTTATGCAGATGTCATTCCACCTAACCGAATTCATTAATTTAACAATTGCAATCAAGATTAAAAAATTACCGCAGCGTACTATGTTTTTTTAGATAATCAGCATACATTTCAAGCAACAATTAATATTAGGTTTATTTTGATGAATTACCTAGAGATGGAGTAAAATATTAGCTTTATTTTGATGAATTACCTAGAGATGGAGGAGTAGAATATTAACTTTATTTTGATGAATTACCTAGAAATGGAGAGTATAATATTAGCTTTATTTTGATGAATTACCTAGAGATGAAGTAGAATTTAGGTAATACTCTTTTAGAATGAAAGAGAAGGCATGTGTTTTGCTTTATATATGCGAATTATTTGTTTCGATGTATGAGTTTCTCCTAACTGATTAAATTACAACTAATGCAATATCTTCTTACTAACCGACTTAAACAACTACAAAAAATTAGCCCTAATAAGAAGATGACTGCAGACTTAAACAACTACAAAAAAATAGCCCTAATAAGAAGATGACTGCAGCGCAAGCGCATGCTGCTCTACTTGTTTTGATTAATGTTAAAAATATAAATGTCATTGTTAGGATTTGAACCTTGGTCATTTGCAGAGGCGTAATTAAGGGGGGGGGCAGCAGGGGCCATGGCCCCCCCAAAATTCTAAAAACCTCTTTACCCAAAGTAAATTTTTTACTTTGGCCCCCCACCCCACCCACCCACCCCCAACCCAAAATGTAAAATTCAAATAGGAAGCCCGCAATAGCCAAAAGAAATTAAAGAATATAAATAAAAATAAGAAGCCCATAATAATTCAATATCCTATGGCCAAAAAAAAATTCAATACCCTAGGCGGAACTTATATTTAAGGTGCTAGTTGCTACATCATTCATCTCATTCATCAGACATCAAGGTCAAGCCGTCAGCCATTTTTTTTTTTATCATCACAGTTATGAAATCAAGAACAATCAATTCATTCTTTAAAAAGAAAGATGCTAAAGGGACAAGTACAACATCATCTAATCAAGAAGTCACTGCAGATGATACTACACCGCAAGAATTGCCATCTGTTCCTGAAACTTGCGAAGAAACTCGTCCTTCTAAAATTCCTAGAGTTGAAACCGATACAATAGATTTATCTAAATTGAAATCTGATCCTGCTTTGCGTAAGCAAATATATGATTATCCGGTTAATCTACGTGACGAAATTCGGAGAACTTATATAATGAAGGGACCGCATCAACCTAAACTTTCAGAATATCCTGTTTCTGTTTCAGCAAACCATCGTCGCCGCTTTCAATCAACATGGTACAAAGATTTTCATTGGTTAGAATATTCACCTTCTAAAGATGCAGCTTTTTGTCTCCCATGTTTTCTCTTTAATAGCAAGCCAAGTGGACGTTTAGGAGCAGGATCAACTGCATTCACTCATGAGGGCTTTACTAATTGGAAGAAGGTACGAGGAGTTGATTGTGCTTTTTTGTCTCATATGGGAAAAAATCCAAATTCACCACATAATAATGCAGTCAGAGATTATGAAAATTTGAAGAATCAAGCTCAAAGTATTAGAGCTTCTCTTGATAGGCAAACAACAGAACAAATTGCAGCTAATCGTCTACGCCTCAAAACCAGCATCGATGTTGTTAGATGGTTGACGTTTCAGGCTTGCGCTTTTAGAGGTCATGATGAAAGTTCTGAATCAAAAAATCGGGGTAACTTTCTTGAATTGCTAGAACTCTTGACATCTTATAATAATGAGGTTAAAGATGTTTTTTAAAAATGCTCCACGAAATGCTATGTATACTTCTCCACTGACACAAAAAGAAATTTTACAAGTTTATGCTAGTAGAGTGCGTAATGCAATTCGTGAAGAAATTGGTGATGGAAAGTTCTGCATTCTTGTGGATGAAGCAAGAGATGAGTCGAAGAAACAACAAATGGCAATTGTTTTAAGGTTTGTTGATAAGGAGGGATTTGTGAAAGAACGGTTCTTTGATTTAGTTCATGTTAAAGATACTGCATCATCAACTTTGAAAACAGAGATTTTTAATGTTCTTTCTCATCATAGTTTTGATATACAAAACCTTCGAGGTCAGGGATATGACGGAGCAAGTAATATGCGTGGGGAGTTTAATGGCTTGCAGGCTTTGATTTTGAAAGAGTGTAAGTATGCTTACTATGTTCATTGTTTTGCTCATCGGCTTCAACTAGCATTGGTTGCAGCATCCAGAGAAGTGGCTGAAGTACATCAATTTTTCAAGGACCTAATTGATATTGTTAATGTGGTTTCTGCTTCTTCCAAGCGTCATGATGAATTGCAAGAAGCCCATAAAGCTGAACTTGAACGGTTAGTTTCTCTTAATGAACTACAAACTGGTACAGGTATGAACCAAGTGGGCACTTTACAGCGTCCTGGTGAAACTCGATGGAGTTCTCACTTGAACTCAATCCTTAGCTTAATGAAGATGTTCCGCCCAGCAGGAATTGTTCTTGTAAAGGTAAGAGATACTGCACCTAACTATTCTCAGCGAGGAGATGCTCAGCATGCATATACTAGATTAAGATCTTTTGAATTTGTATTTATTTTTCATGTGATTAAAGAAGTTATTGGGATAAGTGATCATCTTTGTCAAGCTTTGCAGCGTCGTTCTCAGGATATAGTGAATGCCATGAATTTAGTCTCAACCACAAAAGTGTCAATCCAAGAGCTAAGAGACAATGGTTGGGATAATTTATTGAAGTATGTGATATCTTTTTGTGATAAATTTGAGTTAGATGTTCCAGATATGAATGCTAATTATGTTGTAGGTCGAAGTCGCAACAGGAAAGAACATGTTACAGTGGAGCATCATTATCGAGTAGAAATATTTTTTGCGGTAATAGATGCTCAGCTACAAGAATTGAACAATAGGTTTAATGAGCATGTTGTTGAGCTTCTTTATCTTACTGCAAGTTTAGATCCCAAAGACTCTTTCAAATCTTTTGATGTTAAAAAGATTTGTGATCTTGTCAATAAATTTTATCCAGAAGATTTTTCCCCGCAAGAGAAAGAACTCCTTCCATATGAGTTGAGACATTATGAACTTGATGTGTGCAAGCATGTTGATTTGAGGGATATATCAACACTTTCTGAACTTTGTAGAAGTTTATTTGAAAGTGGGAAGGCAAAGATGTATCCACTTGTTGATAGATTGATTCGTCTTGTACTGACTCTGCCAGTTTCAACTGCATCCACAGAACGTGCTTTTTCAGCTATGAATATTGTTGAAGAATCGACTTCGTAGTAAGATGGAAGA